>LJIJ01003151.1:0-20913 GCA_001718145.1 Orchesella cincta | reverse complement strand
CAATATACGGATAAGACACGTAAATGGAAGCAACATGGCAAAATCTTAGGAGTATCAAGTCTTCCTGGGCACTTATACAATTTTTCAAGACAATTAATTTTAGCCAGTATATATATGTATACGTACAAATAGGTAGTGAAAACGATAAAAATTTGTCCCTGTGCTTGAGAAACCCTTTGCCACAACTTCAATTTTCGAAATTTTGCATAAACCCGTATTTTTTCACAAAAAAATTTGGATTTTTCCATTCGCCAACTTTTTGAAATAGCGACCCTTCTCAGTTAATATTTTCCCATGCTAAATCCCATAAGAAAAACTAAATTTTTCATGTTTGTCAAAAATGGACAAAAGTGCCCACGTATACTTGATACTCCATATACTGGATAAGACACGTAAATGGAACATACATGCAAAATCTTAGGTCAATCGGAGCTTAACTAGGTTATGTCTTCCCTCGTAAGTGCTACCTCATATCGAAAAAAACCTCATAAAAGTATTACTCTAAAAACGGTCCAAAATTGACGATCGTTGCACAGTATATTGATCGTCAGTTCTGCGACAATGTGCACTAGTGATAGATACATTTGGAAGTGTCACTGATAAGCAAAATGCATAACAATTATAAGCTACGTCAGATATTCAGGTTGAACTAAGTAACCCATGACATGTTCTCAAAATGCATAATTTAATAATTCAGCTCTGATGCAAACGATATTACTGTGTTGAAAACCCTACAAAAATACTAATGAACGCTTGCTAAGCGAAACTATTACTAACGAGGATATGGTGTGGGTCTGCAAATGGCCGATTTGGCCGATACTCAGAGAAAAGTCATTACATGAGAAATGAACATACGTTGAATTTGGAGCGATCGTCGACAAGCGTTTGGAAAAAAATAAAAAATTCAGTTGTTGTAGAAATTGAATATGCTTATGGGATTTAACATAAGAAAATGAAATTTATTAAGTCCAAACTAGGTAGATTATTAAAAACAATCGAATTTTCGAAATTTGATTCTCTTGGTCAGAAAATGATAACAATTGAAAACATTCACCGGAAAAGCCACGAAAAGGAAAAATATGTTTTGTTTTTAAAATGTTTGAAAAACATTAGAAATTTCCAAATTGCCAGAAATGCAAAAAAAAATTGTTTGACTGCCTTGGCCTTCCTAGCAGTTGCTTATGCTAGGTTTACCATTTTTTGACCAATAGAAGAAAATTTATAAAATTCGAATTCTGTTTTTGAAAATCTTCACAAATTTCAGTCAGTGCTCAGGTCCCTAAGTAGGGGCCTTAGGCCCTTAGTTAGGGGCCTAGGAAGAGCCCCTAATTAGCGGCCCAAGGCCCTTAATTAAGGGCGTTTTTAAATATCAATTCGCCCCGGCCCCTAATCAACGGCCTTAGGCCCCTAATTAGGACCCCAAAATTTAATCAAAACTTTTTAAAAATTCATTGCTCCCAACCTTAACGATGAAAGCCAAAATTGCCACGGTGAAAAAATTGCAAATTTAATTAAGTTATTTTACGTAACTTCGAAAAAACTTCCCTCAACACTTTTTGTTACAAAAATATTTTCGCTTAGCAGCCTTGTGTAGCACAGTTTTTATGAAAATATTTCGAATTTTTTGAAAAGTTTGTGGGCGACCACTCCATATTCTAGTTATGTTCATTTCTCATGTAAATGAATGTTCTCCATGAGTGTGAGCCAAATCGGCCACTTCCACGTCTGACCATATCCTCGTAAGAACATAATAGTATTAAGGATATTACATCCTTATATTATAAACCCGACTTAAAGCAATACTCATATCACTTAATTATTTGTCACGAGCAAGGTGGGATACGTACACATGAATGAAAGGGATTGAGGATGCTAAGATAGACAGCTTTATCCCTCAATCAAACTGGGTTGCTCTTCAAGGTTAGATCGTTACCTTGATGGTTTTCTAAAGATATAGGTATATCATGGCTGCTTAATAGGCTGTTTAAAATGCACCAGTCCTAATTGCTGGATGCTGCAACTACGATGTTTATGAGTTTTTTAGCTTAATATGCATAATATGATCTGATAGTCTTGCGTTGTCTAAAATAAGTTAGTTGGATGGTTTTTAGATCAGCTAAGCCATTTGTATATATCAATTATCAGACGGATATTTATGTCTTAATTTTAACTAATCATCATTAGTTACAATGATGTTGGGAGTAGTAATGAACTCCAACTTAAAAGCAACAATGTTAGAAAAAGATTTTTATTGTGAATAAAAATCACTCAAGAACCGAGTGACTGGACTAATCACCTATTTGGCAGCAATTCGACCTTACTATCTATGTACACCGGAGCATCCTGTAATTCGGTACTACAAGTTTGCAGGTTATTTGATTGAACCAGCTAGACCCTAATTTCAAAACGTTCGCGTTCCCGAAATTTAATTGCTTTTCAGACATTGTAATACAATAAATATAGCAGTGTAGCCAACTGGATCAAAGTTTAAATTGCATTTTAAATATAAAACATATTCAAAACAATGAAAAAACTCTTACCCTCGATCCTAACACAACCTATCCCAAAGGCACTGGCGGTGAAAAGTTAAGTTATTTCGTACATGTTAAATGTCGTAGCCAACATAAGCGCAGTCTGCTTTCATTTCAATAACCGACAAGGAACTGTCTCTAGAAATGATAAACGTTTGACCTAAAGCATAGGTTAATGAACCCCTTGTTAGGACTTCCTGTTTCAGCACAATAAGTTGTCTCTCATTTTCGTTTATGTATTTTGAGTACTTTTTTTTATTTCGGAGAAAATTGGTATTATTCAATCAATTATGACAAAAACAATCATGCAAAGTTTTTTTGTTGTCAGTTGAAACCAAGCAAAGTAAACATTTTGGCACTAAAACGTCGCCAACAACATTTCGTTGTATTTATATAATGAAACCTCAACAAACGTTGATCTTTTGAGCCTCCACAATATTTGTCTCACCGCTCAATGTTTAATTCTGAAACCAGACAATATTTGCAATTAGTTGATTGACCGCTACAGACGTCCGTTATAATAAAATGTGAAACCGCTTATCATTTGTTTGCATTCATGAAAATTTCTCAAAAGTTGACCACTTCACACAAGGAGTTAAATTAAACTGTTTTATTGATTTTTCCTGTATAACTTGTTGAATACAGATCAAATACATATACTTAACATGTTAAATATTTGCCGAAATATGCTGCTTCCTAAGCTTCATTTGCATAGTGGAGTCATTACACTACGAATAAGGCATACTGCGAACGGCCAAAAAGTTTTCCAACTTTTTTCGTGTGGACTTGTATTTACATTGAGCTATATGCTGATAATCTTAGTTGAATAACACCCAAACTTACAAAGATAGGCTGTCATACGTAAAATTCATTAGTATGTATTCGCAAGCAAATTTATTACTATATTGAAACTTCTGAAGCAGTAGGGTTACCAAATTGATACCGAATTTTAATTTTGTTAAGACCTTTATTCCGGAATTTGAGCCGACCTGACGTAAGTGAATTTGGTTTCTATATCATCAAATCTGAAGTAAGAATATAGCCGTCCTTGTACCTAAATTATATTTGTTATATTTGGTATCTTAATATTAGTGTTTACTTGTTAATTACAATCCCGACACTTACCGTATGTTTCCACGATCACCATGAAAATTTTTTCACAAAACTATCAATCTTCACTTTCAGGAACACTTGGTACCGTAGTGTCAACCGTTCCCGTAGTATCAACACCACTAAATTGCAGGAACATCAAGTAGGTAAAAAATTATTTATTACTTTTTAAACATTACCGTTTTATAAAAATTTAGAAAACATTAGGTTTATTTTTTGTCTTTGTAGTATTAAATATGTCCTTTGCACGAATATATACCTTGTTCTCCTTTATACTTTTTACTGTTAAATATTTTTTGCTTGTACCTTGTTAGCAATGGGTTTATACTATGTACGCACTGCAAGTATATGGTGTGCCTATTGTGTACTCCGATGGCATTTATATTTATATGGCTCAATACACGCTCTGATACCACGCAGCCAGATGTAGAGATAGAAGTCGTTTAATGTCTTTTTTGGATGGAGTAGGAAAGTGCGCATGTTAGACAATAATCGATATCACATAACATACTTTTACACAAGTATACGAACATTAGTAGTCACCTCCAACTCAAAGTTTGTAATGCTTGGGAGACAAGAGATTCATAGTTGTTACACACCGAAAACCAACCAGCGCTATGCCAGGCTCATTGTCCCGGTGGTATTGCATATAAATTGCCAATAAACCCAACAACTCAATTGATATAAACAGATACATATCTGTATTACTATATAGTAATATGCCTTGCCTTACGTCCAACCTACTGACGAGGATATGGTCAGAAGCGAAAATCGCCAATTTGGCTGATACTCGTGGAGAACATTAAATTTTATGAGAAATGAACATACCTCAGTTGCAGCTAGGCAGGCAGATACTGCTGCCGGGCAGCAGAATATTGCTTCCCGGTAGCAGAATTCTGCTGCCCTATACATGGACAGGATTCAAGGCAGCAGAATATTGCTGCCCGGCAGCAGAATTCTGCTGCCTTCCAAATCGTCACTCGGCCAGTTAACACAGGCAGGATAGGCGAAGTTTCAAAAAACGGTTGAAGAAGGTTGATATTAAGTTTCAAAGGCAATTCAGGTACGCTCTTTCGACTGGGAGTGAAAGTTTTTTCCTGAACCTCCATCAACCGCGTGAAAACGATAGGGTAGCAGAATTCTGCTGCCGTATCCTGTCCATGTATAGGGCAGCAGAATTCTGCTACCGGCAGCAATATTCTGCTGCCAAAACGGCAGCAAGATTCTGCTGCCCGGCAGCAGTATCTGCCTGCGTAGCTGCAACTGTACCTAGAAGATGGGGTTGTCACCGACATGCATTTGGAAAAAATCCAAAATTTCATATTTTTAAGTAAACCCAACTTCTTTATGGGACTTAACATGGAGAAATTCAAATGTTTAAGGGAAATTCAAATAGCAAAATATTACTTTTTCCATCAATAGGTAGTTTTGAAAAAAAAATCAAATTTTTCTGAAATTTTCCAAAATCCGTAAAAAAGTCTTTGTTTGTGTTTTCTTTGCCTCCACAATGGTTGTTT
Source organism: Orchesella cincta (assembly GCA_001718145.1). NCBI lineage: Eukaryota > Metazoa > Arthropoda > Collembola > Entomobryomorpha > Orchesellidae > Orchesella > Orchesella cincta. Next base: position 15,755 of record LJIJ01003151.1, on the reverse strand, counting down.
CTGCTTGGTTTTTTATTTCCGCAGCAAAACTAGAAAATTTGAATTTTTTGAAAATTTTCCTTGGTTAGACCCTTAAAATTTGAATTTCTCCATGTTAAATCCCATGGGTTGGGTTTACGTAAAAAAAGAAATTTTTGATTTTTTCCCAACTGCATGTAGGTGACCACCCCATATTCTAGGTATGTTCATTTCTCATGGCCGAGTATCAGCCGAATTGGCGATTTTCACCTCTGACTATTTCCTCGTGAGTGAATTGTTTATCATTTGAACAGCTTTTATTTTCACCTGTTTATTCATGTCAGTTGTCCATAATATATTTTCAACAGATTCCTACTCGTGTGAGTTAACGTGACCAAGTGTGAATCGTTTCTGACTTCTAAAGATATTTACATAGCTGAAGAGCAGGTCGTACCCAACATGGAAGCTGCAAAGGCAGCCAAAGAGGGGTTGCAAAAGGAAGCTAAAAGAGCCGAAGAGGAAAAACTCCAAATACTCACCCTTGATAATATTATGAATCACTTAGATAGCTGGGTAGATCAACCATCATTGCTTTTAGATAATGAATTCTGCAGGAACATTTTTCAAAGGAGCATAAATGAAACCATCTCTCGGACTGTGCCAGAAAAGTCCAAAATACAACTGCACGAAATTCGTAATGTTCTAGATAGTAGACTCAGAACAACAAAAATTGAGCTGGAAAAAATTCTAGAAATTATCTCCGGCTTTCAATGTGCAATTAATTCGCACATGAGGAGACATACATACTTTCCTCAAGATCAAATTATGATAGAATTGCAAAAATATATGAACAAAAAATACGGGAGTAAACTGATAGAAAAATATGCTGGGGGTGGTTGTGAAAAACTTATTACTTTATATATTGCAGATAACGAACGAATTATTGCAACAGAAGAGCGTTTGTTAGGTTTGGCAGCAGAAAAATTACTTAATGCGTATCATGACCAATTATCCAAAGTCACAACCACATTTCCTTCACATCCAGATCAATTATCACAACTGAATCTAAAACTGTTGGAAGTCTGCCTTTCCAAACTTCGTTATTTACAACCCAACCGTCCTTATAACAATGATGAAAAATCATTCATTCAACTGAGAATGGAATGCAAATTGAAAGGCCGTATGAAACAGATTTACAAAGAATTGAGGCACTCGAACACCAAGAAAATGGAGGAGATTTCTGAGTTAATAAAGCTCATTATTCTCAGACACAATGCAAAGTATTGCAGTGAAATGGAGAAGATCATGGAGCAATCAACAAATAGCATTCCTAGTGAAACACTTTTTAATCACAACCTAGCTGTGCGTAACATTGAAAATAAGATGTTCTGCAAGGAAATACAAAGAAAGATTAGATTAAATGAGCCTACGGATGGTTATCTAAGGACACTGGAGTGCAACATCGATACCGCTTGGCTTTCTTTTCAAGACTTAAATAACCAGAAATTAGGCATTCAAACTGAAAACCACTTATTTGCAGCCTTAGCGGAAAAGAAAGCACTTCCTCCCATTATATTCCAGCTCAGTCTGTCTCAAATAGGAACATATATTAATCAGACTGCAAAACTGTTAGATTTGGGATTTTCTTCAACAACTGTTGCTGAAACATGTGATGGCTTGCTTCTTTGCGAGTTTCAGAACGCAAATACATACAATCAGCACATTCTTGAAAGATCATGGAATTTGTCTGACTGCCTATTCCCAGAAAAACAAAGTGGAAAGAACGGTGAGCTGAAGTTTGGAGATACCTCTTACAAAGTAGGAACAGAATTAATCTTGGGACTTCTATTGCATAAGTTAAAGCAAAGGGTAGAAACTCATCTTAATGGGGAGGCGAAAACATGCGTCATAACGGTTCCATTTTGGCTAACCAGTCAACAACGACAACAAATCAAAAATAGTGGAGTTGTTGCGGGATTTCAAGAAACATACCTTCTCAATGAAAACTCAGCAATAGCTCTCTATCTGCATAGGACGAGCTATGAAGAAGAAGAGAACGATTTTGTCGTATTATCAGAGAATTCAGGCCGGGTTGATACAACAATATATGCTTGTGACAAGAGTACGGGAGTCTTGAAAATTACAGGACACCGAGGGGATTACCAATCCGATTCTAAGAATGCTTCCATTTCAGAAAACGCCAGGGAGACCTACAAATTTGCACAGGAATTGAGTGACGAAAAAATTCAAAATATCTGGAATCCAAGATCCAAAATTGTGGCAATCTCCAACCAAGCAGAAGAGTTCAGGAACCCATTTATTGATATTGGGAAAGAAATATCAACAACACAGAGCGTCCGAGGGATCAGTGAAGAATTGAGTATTCAAGGGGCTCTTCTTTTTTGTCAAAATTTAGGTTCCAAACAGGCCCCCATTCAAGACTTCTGGTCTACAAATATATTTAAGAAGATCGGTTCAGGACCAGAAAAGCTCATACAAGAGAAAAATAACAATAATCAGATGATCCACTTGGAAGCACAAAGTCTCAGTACCGGCTTTACGGTATCGAATGAAACTGTATATTTCTTTCAAAAGGATGTCAATGGACAGAGATCACCGATTGCAGATATTAAATTTGATCCCTCCATGTGCAACAAGTGGACAGAAATCAACCTTAAAATTTCCAACGAATCAATTGTCACAATTACGCCAATGAATATAACTAATAAAGCTGATATATTTAGCTACGGGATGATGGATGACACGCAAATGGCTGCCTATTTTTCACTATTTGGGAGCTCACAAAAACTGGAGCTTGAAAATCAAGAAAGGGTCCAACGAAAGAAGGAAGTGGTGGCAAAAGGTAATGCGTTGCTGGAACTTGCAAACAAGGTTCAATTTAAGTCACCCTTGGCCCAAGAAATGGCACTGCACCAGATTAAAAATGCATTGAAATCCCTCGATCATCCAAGGATTACAGTAAATGATATGGAGAAGCAATCCAGAGTTTTCAAAATGTATGAAGACAAGTTTTCTTGCCAGAACTGAATCACCTCTCAATGGTAATTTAATATTTTACATTATTATTATTCTAATATATTTTTAGATAATTTTAAAATAACTGCACATGTTATTTTTACAGAATCTGCCTCTGCCAAACGTATGACATAATGTATTTAACATCAGTAAAAAATTAGTATTTGTTATACTAAAGTATAGAGAAGTAAATCAATGTAAATACAATTGAAAAAATATTCTAATAAAATTATGTCTCGAAATCAGTAATTTATATTGTCAATGTTTATGGATACAAGGGTAAACTGCTAATCTTATCAGATACAAGCTGTAATAATAGCAAGAACTGTATCATAATTTCAAGATATTTTAAAATAAAATAACAATTAAAATGTACACTTACATAATCATTGCTTGCCACGGTGGTTCAAGATCGCCAAATAGCGGTCGTCCTATGCTGTATTTTTTTCCAAATGAAGGCTGCTAGAAGAGTCATAATACAAAAAGAACCATGTCAAAATTCGAATCACTTCCTGAGATATAAGTTTTCGAAAATTTGACCTTGAAGCAAGTAATTTTTTTGAATTTGCTCTTTTTTGAAAACTTTTTATTATAAAAGTTGTTAGATCCTTGGGTTAGTGTATAAGCCATGCTGAAATAGACCGACTGCAAAAAGAATTAGGTCAAAATCTTTTAAACTGCCTAATTATTAAGGTTAATTGATTTTTCGAAACTTACAAACGGAAGTTACAAACGGCATGGGGTCCTCAGACGTCCACAACAATCCCTGAAAAAATCTTAGCGGGATTCCGTGGAATGGTATTTTTTATAAGCTTTTAAGTTTGACCAGGTAAATCCAATTAACGATGACTGGGTCTTTCTCAAATCGGCAGGCCACTTCACGAAAAAACACATTTTCTTCAATTTTTGCATGCTAGTAGTACCCATAAAGTTACAGTAACCGTCAGCAACTACCAGTTTGTCTACAGTAGCGATTTCGATCACTACTAGCATGCAAAAATTGAAGAAAATGTGTTCTTTCGTGAAGTGGCCTGCCGATTTGAGAAAGACCCAGTCATCGTTAATTGGATTTACCTGGTCAAACTTAAAAGCTTATAAAAAAATACCATTCCACGGAATCCCGCTAAGATTTTTTCAGGGATTGTTGTAGACGTCTGGAGGTACCCCATGCCGTTTGTAACTTCCGTTTGTAAGTTTCGAAAAATCAATTAACCTTAATAATTAGGGCAGTTTAAAAGATTTTGACCTAATTCTTTTTGCAGTCGGTCTATTTCAGCATGGCTTATACACTAACCCAAGGACCTAACAACTTTTATAATAAAAAGTTTTCAAAAAAGAGCAAATTTAAAAAAATTACTTGCTTCATGGTCAAATGTTCAATAACTTATATCTCAGGAAGTGATTCGAATTTTGACATGGTTCTTTTTGTATTATGACTCTTTTAGCAGCCGTCATTTGGAAAAAAATACAGCATAGGACGACCGCTACTTGGCGATCTTAAACCACCGTGCCTTGCGTAATTATCACACAACTGAAACAATAATTAAACAAACTACGAAAATAGAAACTGTATATATGTTACTCAAACGTCCTGACACCCGCACGTTGAGAAAGGGTTCCCCAAAAATGTTTGTTTATGCAGTTAAAATACTATTAACACCAATTCTGTAAATTTATGAGTACAAATGCAGAGATGGAGTTTGTGCAGTCTTACTAATATAATAAAATAATATACCATACATTATACCATGAATATATTTCATCAATATTATTCGATTTGACAAAATCAGGAGTATATGTTAAGTTGCTATTTGTGCTGATGTTTTTTGCATCCTTTCGTGCTTCAAAAAGTTAAATTTAGAATAATAATTAAACGCCTTTAAAAGATTTTAGAGATTTTGGGAAAGAGCAAAATGCATGGCAAAACAATAAATCAACGTCGTTTCCCTTACCAAGATTGGTACTCAGAATTAGAAAGTATACATAACATTTCTTTGAACAAAAGTTTATTTATTGCTGATTTACATTATGTTTGTTCGACAATTGCTAGTCTAAAATTCCTTTGCATTTCGCAGGCATTTTTTGAAACTATTAATAAAACAGATTTATTATTACACACAATCAGGTATCTAATAATTAACAAATATTCTATTACAGAAAAATCGGTCATTTAAAAAAACGTTTTGATATGTGCGTAATTTTATGACACATATAAATTATTTATTGTTAGTTTTCGTATGTGAGAGGTGTAAGCTCTAATCAAGGCATGGCAAAAAATCGATTTTCCAATTGTGACTTCCACATCAGCGTCAGTTTTCTAAAATAAAACATTGTGAGTAATTAGTTTACTATTTTGTAAAATCTGTTATAAAATTGTCATTGCGTCTTGACAATAACCAAACTGAAATTATTCATCGCAAAAAAACTGGTTTTAATCTTTTAATATTAATAAAAATCATGTTTATATTTTACTGCCAGTGCGTTGCATTTAAGCTGAAAGTGATTAAAGACAATGTGGTTCGAATATGCACTTATTTGTTTTGAGACAACGTACCCTTTATCCCTGTAAAGCAAATTTTTCTTCGTATCTATTAAACAGTTCCGTTTGTTTTTCAGTATCACTTGCTGTAATTTTCGGATGACTAAGCAACTTCAAAGCCTCTCGAATCTGCTGCAAGGCCATTTCTTGTGCCAACGCCGATTTAAATTGTCCTGTGCTTGCTCGCTTTAGTAGTATAGAACCTTGTTGTATAAGTTCCTGCTTTCTTTTATTATTTTTTTCTATTTCCACCTTCATTTTCTGTAAGCTAACTAGTACAGAAGTGTACACTGCAATTTGTGTGGCATCCAATCTTCGTTGATTCAGAATAACATCACATGTGTTTGTCAGGGTTGTGTTAATAATTGATTCACTGGAGATTACAAGATTAACTTCCGTCTTTTTCTTGTATGCCGATGGTAAAGAAAGTTTTATATCAGCAAACACCGTTTTTCGACCATTCACATCTTTCTGGAAAAAGTAAGCCACTTCGTTTAACAAGTGGAAACTGCTCGATACGTTCCGTATTTCTGAATGAAGATTGTAGTCTTTTTTCTCTTGAATCAGCTCTTCCTTATTTTCTCCAACTTTTCTGTGTACACTTGCAGAAAGCCAATCTTGTAGGGAAATTTGTTTTGTTCTTAGATTTTTGCTGAAGATATGGGCACCCTCAATAATCATAATATCACCATCTACCCGAGTTTCTTTTGTATTTGCAATATACTTTCCCACATCTAATAGGTAGTTCTTGTATTTCTCTGACTCATGTGCAAATGCCACAGTCTTTGGCTTTCCTCTCTTCCAATAACCCAGCTTCTCATCATTTGTTTTTTGAGCAATTTTGTAGCTTTCGCTAATTTTTTGTGTAATGGATGCATTCAAAAGTGATTGTTTGGAAGTTTCATAGGTCCCACAATGTCCTGTGGTTTTTACACAGCCATGAAATTTATCATACGAGTAAATGGTTGAATCTACCCAACCAGAGTTTTCTGATAATACTACGATCTCATTTTGTTCTTCGTCTGTGCTTGAGCTACAAACATAAAGTGCAATTGCCGAGTTTTCATTAATTAGGAATGTGTCTTCAAACCCAGCTATCCTTCCACCATCTTTCACCTGTTGTCGTTGTTGACTTGTTAGCCAAAATGGAACTGATATTACGCAAGCTTTTGCGTCTCCATTTTGACGTGTTTCAACTCTTTGCTTCAGAGTGCTTAGTAAAAGCCCTAAAATAAGTTCTGTTTGTATTTTGTGTGACGACCCCTCAACAACTATCTCATCCGTATTCTTTTGTTCTGGAAAAAGTAAGTCTGACAATTTCCATGACCTCTCAAATTTTGAATAGTCTGCTTGACTTGAGTTTTGATTCACACAAACAAGTATGCCATCACAAGTCTCCCCTACGGTAGTTGATGAATACCCAAAATTTACAAATCCTTGTTCATTATAAATATAAGTTCCTATTCTGGATAGCGATAACTGAAATAATATGGGTGGAAGTGATTTCCTTTCTGAAGGAATTGGAGTTGCCGATTTAATTTTTTTGCAGTAAGCGGTTAACCTTTCGTTATTCAAATCCTCAAAAGCTAGCCATACGCTTTCTATTTCACACGACAGTGACTTTAGGTAACCCTCAGTTGGCTCATTGTCCCCAATAATGCTCCTAATTTCCTGACATAGCTTTGCCTTTACGGTGTCGTGAACAGCTACATTTTGCATAAAAAGTGTTTCTTTTGGAATTCCATTAGGGGACTCCTTTAAAATTTTCTCAATTTCATTGCAGTACTCCCCTTTGTATCTCAAAACAGTGGGCTTTACAAGGTTGTAAAGTTGCTTTAGTTTCTGTGCATTCGATAGTCTATGTTTTATGTAAATTTGCTTCAGGCTTATTTCTAACTCTTTCCATTTCTTAACATGAAGGAATGAAGTTTCGCCAACAAGATTACCCTGAAATTCTTTCATTGGTTCTAGTTGAGCATGAACAAATTTCAAAAAAGTTTGGTAAGTTTGAGTTAGACGGGTAGGATGACATGGGCTAATGGCTAAACTTTGAGCCATTTCTTCATTGTAAGCCTTAAAAATTTTGTCTTTACAAAAAGATGAAAGCCCACATTCACTTGCAACAATTAGTTCATTTTGCGATACATATATGGATTCAAGCTTTTTACAACCAAACTCAGCGTATTTAATTATGGTCCCGTTTAGTTTCTTTACAGGAATGAACTTATGTAATTCATTCAGTATTTGCTCATCGGGAAAGCAAATATGAGTTTCCATGTGTTTATAAACCAAAGAATGAAAACCGGTGATAATTTCATGAATTTTTTCTAAATCTGTTTTCATAGAATTGGATCTGCTTCCTAAAAGCATGCGTATTCTGACTCTGTGCATTTTGAGCATTCCTAATAGCTTTGGACTTAAAATTTCATCGATGCTGCACCTATAAATACTTTCAAAGTAGTCAATACTTGATAAAATAGAATGTCCATTGAGCCAGTTTTCTAGATAACTAACAATGCGAGGTTCTACCTGAGTACATGCGTCGTTGACAAACAATTGTATTTTTTCTTCCTCTGCTTTTCTAGCGTTCTCTTTTGCTTTCTCCGCCTCTTCCTTGGCCCTCTTAGCTTGAGCTTCTGCTATGCGCGCCTTTTCTTTTGCTTCAGTTATGCGAGCCATTTCTGCAGCTTTTTCTGCATCTTCGTCAGGTTTCAGGGACCTGGCTTCATAATCGTTTTCTCCTCTCTGTTGATACCCGTCCAGTTGCTGAATTCTCCCTTTCAATTCTGCATCCCCGTTTTGACTAGAGGCGTTGTCATTCTCATGAAAATGATCTGAATTTGTTTGAATTCTGTTTCCCTGAATACGCGAGTTGATGAAGTCCACACATACCTGGAAATGGTTCTTCATTTTGTATAAAGTTATTGGGTTATTGGTTAAATCATGCTTGGGACGTATATTGTTCGTATCTGTAATGAGCTTGATTGCTATGTCAATTTGCGCATGCAAATCTTCTGTTAGCCTTAGATAGCTGGAATCGGTATGCAGCGACTGTTTGCTCTGACTGATGTAAGTCCTATTTTTAGAATAATGTAGCAGATTCGAGCAATTAATGGTCACGTTGTCAGCTTCAATGTTGGAGACTAATTCCAGACGAAATACATCAGTGTTTGCCAAATTGTCAGGCGCATATTCTGTAAACTAAGTTAAAAACACACGATAAATTTTCCTTCCCTTATTAGTTAATGCTTTCTAAATTTTTACTAATGGCAAACCTTGTCTTCGTGTTGCCGTATTTCAATTATTCTGGAACAGATGGTGTGAAGTAAATAATTAAATTTGAGATGGATATTAGGTTGTTCGGCCCTATCCGTAGGGCTTTGATGTTGATGAAGAATGCAGACAGCTAGGTTCCCACTGTATGTTTTAAGGCTGAATAACTTGGGCCAAACGTATATTCCACTCTCAGAAGTGTCCGAAACTACATATTCAGTACCCGTAACTGCTCCAAAATGGAAGCCCTGTAACGGTTTTGTGTCGGTTGCTTTTTGATTTGAAAGCTCTGTTAGCCATTCAAATGATTTGCTATCAAGGTAGTGGGAAAGTAAATTAGTGTAGAAGGACTTTCCACTCTGAGGTGGGCCGGTAAACGAGAGGATGGCTAATCGAGTAGTCACTTTTCTGTTTTTAAAGGGAAACAGTAGTTCTTCAAGGACTTTTTCATTCAGGGAGAAACGTCCTTCATTAAACGATATTAGCTTATACGTCTCCATACTACGCTATTACTGTTTACAGTTCTTATTGTTTCAACTCTAAAAGCAACATATTTAATTCAAAATTGTTATTTTTTAAATAATGGTTTCGGGTTACAGTGGTTTTATCGTTTTTTAGCTAATTATTGGCCCTCACTGATAAAACGGTCAACTTAGTTGATACTTTACAATTAAAATCAGTGTTCGGAATGGTAATAAATAATTTTCTGCATTTTCCGGCATTACCGGCCTTTGACTGACAAAATAAGGAATAATTGCTGGCAAGATTGATAATAAGTGTAAATATGTATTTTCTAATTTTAATTAAACATAGCAATACAATTGCTTTTCATGCTCTATATTACACAAGACTAGCTTAAACTCAAAAAATTAATTTCAATCAAATTTTTTACTGTAATGGAGAAAACATAGTTGCCCATGCCATTGCCCTACTATATGGCACATAGGTGGTAAATATCCATTTATTTTATATGAGGAAATATTGTCATTTATTGATAATATCGCCATTAATAACCAGTCAGTGGCAAAATAACAATATTTCCTGTAAATTCTGAGCACTGATTACAACAATATTTGCAGTGACTGTTTGTTTGTAACGGGTGCATGTAATTGTAGCCATCAGAATTTATTTAAAGTATCAACTTTGTGGCATTATAAATATATGCCGACGTATATGTTTATGGGCACCGCAGATACATACTTATATGCACACGAATACAAAGAAACAATACATGTTTACATGTGTCATATCAAATCCTATCATCTGCATCTCGCGTAAACAAGTAGAGTGTTAGATATGCTATGGTATTACTTGAAAAACAGGATTTTAGGGTAGACTATAAATTCTATACTTTTAGAAAACGCATACTCTTTTGATACACCTACACTTAAACTTTTATTTAAGTATAAGTTTGCATAAAACGACTTATGGACAGCATTACAAAGTCATAAGTCTATAAGTAACAAACGTATATACATTTAACTTATAACGATCGATAACGTAAATTGCCTGATGACGTCATAAAACTGATGGAACGTTCGGTTTAGTACACAATGTTTTGAAGTCCGGCGTTCGTCACGGTCCAATAAGTGTGAAGTATGTTAATGCAAAAGTGTTGGGAATTGATAAGAGTCCGATGGTCAGACATACTGTTTGATTGAAATTCACGCTTTATGACCAAACGTAAAGCCGCTCATAGATAAAGAAGCTTTGCGAATAATGCGTTGCAAACCTCCGAAAACATATTAATTCTTACTTGGTTTTAAATAAATTACTCTTAAATACGGTGTCTCTTGCTCAGGAAGGAAGCCCTTGAAGCTCCCAAATACCAGTTAAACATGAATAATCTGGTGTCCTATCATCCTAAATCTAATCCCATAAGTAGTGCCATTAGTTGGTTATGTAGTATGTAGGGCACTCTACAGCCAAGTCAACCTGACAGTTGATGGAGATCCTAATTTACTTAAAACCAGGCTTGTATAATCCATGGATTAACTAATTCAATCCATTAATCGGATTAAGGATTAATTTTAATCCCTAATCCTTAATCCCACGTGTCAATTTGCTGTAAATTAATCCTTAATCCATTAATCCAACAAATCTCCACAAAATCACGTAATCCTTATTCCATGTAATTGCGTTTTGAGTAGAACTAAACGGATTAATTAATCCCACCTGGGATTAATCAAACCACTAAATTTACGGGAAAAACTTGATTTTTACTGACTTATCCATTTTAGTCTTACGATTTGTGAAAAAATTCCGTTTCTCAAGCTTTGCAATGTACATTTCTTTTCAGGCATTTGGATATGTGTGACATGTGCCGTTTTTGTGAAGACTTTAGATTGTATAAGGAATAAGCTAACTTTTTACAGCACTTGTTTGAATTGCTGTTACTATACTAGTGTTAGAAATTAAAATATATTTATATTAAACGTTTCTAGTCCCCAATGACATGTCAAGGATAACTCAGCAATTTTAAACCTAACACTAATTTAATATTTTTCATTAATGACTTTTTCAACAAAAATTAGTTTATTTGTGCTGGAAGTTAAATATAAAACTATCATGTATAAAACCCATTTTTATTGTTAACTTATAGTACTTTTTGTTAATGTTGGCACTTAATTCATTTATTTATCGGATTAGTTAATCCATAATCCTTAATCCAGCCTAGCTGTTGTAACATTATTCCCATCTGGGATTAGTTATTGCGGAAAAATTAGGTAATTAATCCATAATCCTTAATCCATAATCCCTGGTCGAAAACGTTAGATTATACAAGCCTGCTTAAAACAGAAAGATGCAGTGTCTGATAAATGTCATGTGCTATATTGGCTTAAAGGAGTAGGGAAACATTGTAATAATGAGGAGTCTGCATGCTTTTAATCTCGTATGTTTCCCTCTAAACATCAACAAACTACTTTTGGTAGTAATAATAAACAAGTATAACTTGTTTTTTCAACCGTAAATAAATACACATTTTTTGCTCAGAAATTCCATATTGAGGAATTCAATGTGACACGAAATATAACCTTTTGTATTGTAGATTTCCATATACTGGTGTAAAAAAGTACTTAAACACTGTTGCTGGACTAATGTTTTTTGCAAAAGAAGAAAAATTAGAAGTAAAAAAGAAACAACTCATGTTTGGAAAAATACTAGTATTAAAAAACAAATCTTAACCCTTTTGTTGCTCCTTAAAACGAATTACCTTACAAAGTTTGGGGGAAATATAAGAGTTGCACACGAATTAGTCCCCTTGAAAAATTTGTACATAAAAGATATTTTACTTGTATGCTATGCATGTTTGTACCCTGAGCGGGTTATCATTCATAATTTCCATTTGTGGGTATTTCATGATGGTTCATTTCATAATTAGTCCGTTTAAGTTAATCGTAACCCCATATGAATTTTACTACAATTTGTGAAAACAGTCTTTTGAAAGCAAACATTTTCTTTTTAATAAAAATGAAAAAATATGTCGAAGATGAGACTCAAATATTAAGTCCTTATTGCAACAATGAATAATTCAACTCAAAGAAACCAATATATCTGTTCTGGTCTTCAGTTGAATTTTTACAGTGAATTTTTGAAAATACTCTGCGTAACCTGAAAATGCGTTTCGTAAGTAAACTACCTTACTGCCGTGCTTCCAAAGAACAAACACTAAACTACAGCTACTAAATCTTAAATGCAACCTAGTGCCAGACTTATAAAAAACACTCCAATGACGGGTATTTATATTATAATATATATATGCTCTTTACATTTTAAATTAATGAAAATCAAGTTTTGAGCTTACGTTCGTGTTCTGAAACATTTGTAGTCCAAATGATCTTTCAATTTTCTTTCAGTCTGAAATTTAAAATATATTAAAAACTAATTTAATATAGTAAAAATCGTATAAACTTTTCGAAAATTTTAAACTAATGTACTACAACTATTTATATTTTCCAATGAATTAGCATTATAATTCTTACATTAAACGTGTCTACAACGAGTGTAAATGAATGCGAAGAAAACTGCAGCCAGTGTCACCATATATTTTTGAATGTATTTTCCACAAGTTTGAATCTTTGAATAACCACAATAATAGGTTGATTGCACGGAAAAAACTATAAAGTGTGTTACATCAGTATCCTTTGTGCGGTTGAATCACAAACATAGGATTACTACCGAATGTATTACCGGCATAATTTTGTTTAGATATCCAAAAGGTCCATGGACGAAACAGTATAATATAGAGTGGTTTGCTCAGGTTGACGAACCTTGATCTCGTCGGTTAAGCCAAGTGATGAGTAATTCACATATTCAGTTCTGAATCCATACCTATTTCCATGAAATAAAGCAATTTATATAACAAGTATGAGAAACATTGTTTATCAAAACCGTCAATCATCATCATTATTAATCTATCAAGCCAGGGTGTTAATATTTACGTGGAGTAGTATCTGAACGGGATTTTTTTGCTCAAATTATGCTCAACTGTAAACATATTTTACGTAATCACCGTGGATCGATTGGACTTTTCCATGTTTTCCTTCGTTCATTGCTCGACTACGAGCTGCCTCAACTTGTTGAGTTATCATCGATCATTTGTGGCGGCGTTTTATTTGGGCAATGAACGATGTAAGGTGTGACAAAGCTACATATATTCATGCTGGCTAAGCATTATGTGTTTACAGTTGAACGTTCGTTCAGCAAATAAATCACTTCAAGCGTATCTCAAATGTTTACATCCTGGCTTCATTGAATACTTATGGGAACGCAAATGTTTGTCTGTACACATTTACCAAACGACTTTTAGTAATAACTAACAATGTATGTAATATTTGTAAATAGGAATGTCCCTTCCTTGAATGATATGAATGAAAATGGCAACATATACAGCAGGTTTACCATTTTGGTTTAAACAAGTGATTTGGATAATCAGTATACGAAATCAGTAAGTCTATGAATACTTATCGATTATATGTGACTCAAATATTACGGAGAACGGTAAAAACGGAACTTTAAAATTTATTCGAAGCAACGTATAAATTTTCAATTTATCAATTTACAGCAAACTACGTTGCTCCCAAGTGTTTTGTTTTGTAACCAAACATAGATTGAAAACTATTCCGCATCTTTTAGATAGTAAACAATATTCATGTACACTCACAGATATTCCAAAATTTCCCTACTTTACTGGTTATTCGCATAAGCCTGATGTTGGCAATAACAGTTGGCAATTATTCGTACATTGTACCTAACTTATTTCCTTGATAGTGAATCATTGTAGCAATAATGATGTTGAACTATGTTGTCACCGTTTGACGACGATGACGGCGTCATTCCTACACGATTATGCGCCACACATCGTGACAAGGAGATAATGTTAATATATACATACTGCAGTACAATTTATATAACACCTTTGCATTTACACATACTACCAGTCATATGAAACACGCCGCTGGTAGCCGATCCCGTTTTTATGATAATAGTTCTGTGTATCATAAATCTTCTTTCTGTAGGCCACATTTAGCATACGAAAAGTTCTATCTACAACTAGTGAAGTAAGTTTCCAAATTTGATAGATTATAAAATTTTATTGGCAGGCTACCTTTAAATTTAATTTTTAAAACAGGAACTACCGGATGAATTAAAGCCAGAGTGACGCGCCAGTCTTAACTACATTGCGAAGGTTCTTCAAAAGGCAAGTAGATTTAATGTTTTTAACTAATTTCCGCTACGCTTTTTGCTAAATAAATTTAATGCACAAATCGCACGTCATTGTGTCACTAATGATTATAACGCCCACAGCCCATTGAAAGCTGTGTTCACTTTAGCAGATGCATTATTGTCAAAATATTTTGAGTAGGCCAAACATAAATTTTTCTTTTGGATCATTTGCTGAGCTAGACTGTTGGTAAAGCTTCAAATCATATTTCATATCTATGCTTACCAAACCTGATGATAATAGTCAGTTTTTGATCTTAATTGTAATCGTACCGCTATTTACATTCAGTGATTGCTAACATTTTTATAATATAATGAGCGCATGATTGGCATAATTTCACAAATTTCAACACTCGCAGTAGTTAATTTATCATAAAATTAGAACCTATTTGGTCCGCTTTACGAAAGGTATGCCTTTTGAATCTCACGAAAATTCAGTTAGCAAATAATTATGCAGTTGAAGGCAAATCTACAACGATAAGAAATTACAAGGCAGTTTGCCTGCCGATTGACTTATACTTGGAGTTTTCATTCTATGTAGTAAAAATTGCCAAATCTTCTAGCAAAATAGAGAACACAAAACATATGAGCAGAACGTACTGATAAATTTTGGTTTCCACTTAACTTTCACATATTCAGATTTGTTACGTTTTGTACCGTTTTCTTACAATCATCGTCCTTAAAATCAACGCTTTAGAGCAGAAAAGTCATTTTCATAGTATAAATTTGAAAAATTGACACTTTTGTCTAATACAAAAATGTAAAATAATGAAAAAGGCAATGAAACGAGTGTAAAAATTCCATAAATGTTTGTGCAAAATATACGAACACAACATTCACTATAATGGATGACGCTATATACGCATTTTTAAGTTAAGTTTGAATTGCTTCAATAAAATGATTTTTTACTAAGAAAGTCGACTGAAGAAGAAGTAACGACAACAAGGGCTACCATGCAATTATATTTATATGAATACCTGTTATACATCTTTGTTAACGAGCTCATATAGCAGTATGGATATCAATTTCAGTAAGAGTATTTCCCACCAAACCATTGAATGTAAATTATGTATGGACGAGTTCACGCCGATGATATAATGTTGCTTATACGTTTATAAGTGGCAGATTTCTATATCTATTACAGCTAAAACTATTTTAGTCGTGATATTGTATCGGTTGTTGCATGTTATCGGTATGGTGCATTTAGAATAAATACAATTTACAT
>LJIJ01003150.1:0-20914 GCA_001718145.1 Orchesella cincta | reverse complement strand
AGAATGGATTATCAAAAAAGAATTCTTTGCTAAAATTAGCAAGGTACTTGGATAATTTTTGAAATTTCAAGGGAGTAGAAACTAGATCAAAGATTCTAGTTGGATAATCTGAAACTACTAATATACGAAGATCTGATAATATACAGCAGAAATAACTATTAATCAATTAGATGGGAGACTGGAGTGTTGTTCTGGAGTTATACAAACACTTTCATAATAATATGGGAATTTCCCTCCGCATCATCACCTCTCCAAAACTATACAGTAGAAGTTAATGGCAAAGTAACTTTTAATGGCATGAGTTTTGCCTTAATCCTCGAAAAATAATTATCAAACATTTAATGCAATCCATAAATGTAATTGTCATTTGTGTAATATATTTAATCATGCCATTTTATTCGATTAGACTCACTTTCATGCATGACGCTACTAAATGCATGACATGCATATAAAAATGCATGTGGTGTGTTGAAGCTGAAGCTGAACAATGACTACTTCTGTGAATTAAAGCCGGGGAAATCTGAGAGTGGTGGATTGATGAATTTTGTTTTTCTCTTTTAGTATATCAGGCTATCATAATAAACATTGTTGTATTCATTTTCAAATTCTTAATTAAATTGTCAACTAGTTAAGTTGAAATAGTTGAAAGCACAGAAAAAGCGAGGCGGCAAAGTTAATATTATTTTTTTAAAATTTATATCATTTATTATAATACATTAATTAAAAAAAGGGTAATATATTAGAGAGAGACTCGATCAGGTGATATTCAGCACTGATAAAAACCTTGTTTCCGTTATTTAGAAAAAAATGAGAGGTCAACGTGAATGGCTAATGTGGACAAGCTTATTGGGAACTTTATCGAGTTTGCTATCATCCGCCTTCAAAGCAAAGCAAGTGTGAGTAGTTTATAGTGATAGACATCATCATCAACTACTCATTTCACTACCGTCAATGGTTAGAAACATTGATGGAACGTCGGTCTAATTATTATTTATTTTTTGTCATTTGAATATTTTAAGAGTGCTCAAGCTGATACAAAAGGGACGGAGGTCTTTAGAGCGACATAGCAAACATTAAACGTGAGTAAAAGTTCGATTTTGTTGTTTTAGTACATAACTCCTCAACAGCCTAGTCATAGTTAATCTCTCATTAGTACTCAAATTAGGGAAGTTTTTATTAGAATCAAAAGCTACTATGATTTCAGACAACTGAAATCCAATTAAGAATTTTAAAAGTGTTCGATATCAGGTTTAGAAATTAGTTTTCTCTCCGGTTTTGTTTGTAGTTGAGAAATATTTTTGTTGTACTTTGTTTCAAATTTAGTTTGGTCATTAAAATCCTGGTATTTCAGACAGCTTTGTGCAATTCAGTATTCGAACAACACCCGTTGCAACTAGTGTGTTAATCTGTTATATTTTGCCCGTCAGGGTGTACAAATGAGTTGGAATTGAATGAAAAGAAATTACAGGCTGTCTTTCGATTCCGTTATAAATTCTAGTAGTTCAAGATGGGCAATTTTAGTTTAGCTTGGACTGTCAAATATTTTGGGGGTTCTTGTGTTTTTTAATCAACTGAGTAGAATAATTGAAGATTTGATAGTCCTCAGTTAATTTCCAACAGTCCAACACATCAGAGTCAAAGCGAACGGTGTCGTTAATAGTCTAGAAAAAGTTTAAACGGTTGATGAACGTTGGTCTTTCTTCGTAATTTTCAGATGGCAGACTTCATAACTCCCCATGAAGCACTGATTTTGTCGTTGGACTACTGAGGTAGTGGGAGATAATCTGATGATAGCGAAAAAGTTCTCCATCCACCGACCACAAGGCAAAGAATAAAGATGAACAGAACGAAAGCATCGCTGAACACATCTTCAGCTCCACCACCACCTGAAAAGGTGAAATTTTAAGGTTTATTTCGTATTTCACTGGAAAGCCCCATTTTTATTGATAAAGTGTCTTGCTACGTTTAATTGTGTTCAACAAATTCTCAAAAATTAAAGTTTAATGCTCAATAACGTTTGGGCTACGACTAACTCTTTGTGAAGACTCATGTCTTGATCACTAACGTTGTAGTGCTTGTTTCAGAAACTTATTGTATTCTCAAAAAGTACAGTTCAGCTTTTTGGATCCCCCTAGCCTTTTGTTACGGTATAGGATAAGTTACGTTGCACGTAGGCAAACCTTGTGTATTATGAATTTAGGAAGTTTGAGTAGGGCACGTTTGAAAAATTTGGGGATAGAATTTGATTGTATCTTGTCCTGTATGAACGTATAAACGAGATTGAAGTGAAAGAAAGAATTACAGATGTCCTCCGATTGGAAATTAAATTCTGGTAAATCCAGTGGGATTGTTTTCGTTCAACTTGGACTGTCATATATTTGTGTGGGTTTCCTGTTCGTTAATTATTGGAAGAATATTTGAAGGTGCTAATGGGCTGTCCGACAGTCCAACACATAAAATTAGAAGTTCATGGGGTCGTTAACATTTTATTAAAAACGTAAAAGCAGATAAGCTTTGATGTTTTTAGTAATTTTCAGATGACGGACTTCTGGGTACTCCGTGGGAAACTGTTACTACTTTGAGGAACTGGTAAACAACCAGAAAAAAGTACTCCCATCATCGAACACGAAATGAAGAAAAATACAATTGGCGTTGCACAACGGCGTTGAGTCTTCACAAGGAAATTATTCTTTAAGATCTTATAGAAAGCTAGAGAGTTAAAGTTAGAGAGCTACGCGTGAGTTATAATTCAGAAGGTGGGTGGGAGAGCCAAGATGATCTCCGGCGACCTTCTAGCTGAGAGTGATTCTCTGATTTGTGTCTCCAGCAAGACGGAAAAAAGTAGGACAACCCTGAAACTGAATCATAAAGAAATGCAAAGGTACTTTTATAACAGATTGGCAATCATATATTTTATTAAAATGCTTCAATATTTGTGACATGCAGAAATCCATTTTCCAGCCCTGCAAGCTATAAGGAGGATATAATATTCAAGCGGTGAGATTCAAAACAACTGGAGAAAACAACGGCAGTGGAGTTGGAAATCCACACCGTCACATAATTTGTTCAGAATCACATTTTTGGCTATGAAACCAGAGGTGAAGCTTTGCTACTCCCACATTCTATTTAACCGTTAGTAGCGAGTAAGTTGTTACAAAAATACTTCTTAAAGCTCGCAACTGTGAGATTTTAGTAACACAAAGTGTTATTTTGTTTACGTTGTCAGTACAGGAAAATAGTTTGTCGGTTCTCCTCCTGTTTTTTATATGGAGAGCTTTTCATTGTATTTAGCCACATTTAACTCACTCTGTTCATTGTAGCTATGAATACACTAATAATAAGTAATTTTAAAGGTTTTGTGGAATAAAAATACACGTTTCGGACACATAGGAACATTTTTTGTGTGTGTTTTGGTATGCCAAGGTGGACAAACGAGGTGAAAGCCATGTAAAAAGATTTTTATTATTTTCGGTTCCTCTATTTCAATGTGATAGAATACTAAAAGTGTTGTTGATGTGGAGTTAGTTTTTTAATGATTTAAAAGCACACAGGCACACAGCAAAAGCATACACGACCCTTTTGTTTCTTCACTAATTTTCAGACGGAGCTGGAAGACAATTCCTTCGTGGTAGGACACCGCATATGTGGAAAGTGATGTTCGGGACAATCCGGACTCTCTTGAAAGAAGTTATCCTCTGTGAAGGTGATCCTCTGCTTATGAATGTCACGGAAGGAAAATTTTCTCATCGGTAACCAAATGGAGATGGATGTCATCCCTCACAACTGCCAAATACACTTCCTTATCACAACAGGAGCCAAGGATACGCACAAGTGAATTTCAGAGTGAGAGTCTCGTGTGTGTCTCCAACAACAACAAAATGGTAAGACATTCAAATGTAAGGCTTCGATTTAGTATCAGTCATAATATTTATTACACTCGTCAAGCTCTACCCTAATGTTTCAGTGTTTCTGTCATTTTTGTTTTTAACTCGAGTCACTTATTTTACCAGACTATCAATGAGGAAAGCTGTCTGTGAAGTGGAAGACTCACCTTGACTTAAATACCGCACCAGATCGATGGGAAAAGCCAGGAAATTAGTCATAAATGCAACATGTAACTTCAAGTAGATATTAAAATTAAACCAATGAATTAAATATTATAATAAAAATTATTGTGAATCATAACAACATAGCTCAAGCCCCTGCCGGTTTTATGGAATATATCTTCCTAAAAAGGGATGGGCTCTGTCTCAACCAGAAGAGAACTGTAGGTGAGAGGATCGAGTGCTAATTGTTTTTCTGTTGTTACGAAAGAGTTTAACGATACATAGGCAGTTAGTTGATAATTAATTTGAAATTCCGATATGCAAACAAACTTGTGTGATTAGATTAAAAAGTATTAATTTCGAAAGACCGGCTGTTTTTTTTATTAACCTGATTGTTAGCTTTTTTTCATGACCATAATTTTCTGTAAGTATTTCTGTATCAACTAATTTTTTAAAATTACATTTTTATATACAATGATGTTGCTAAAACAAGGCACACTTTGACACTGGAAACATTTACGCTAATTCTGTCCTCGGTGTGAAAT
Source organism: Orchesella cincta (assembly GCA_001718145.1). Classification (NCBI taxonomy): domain Eukaryota; kingdom Metazoa; phylum Arthropoda; class Collembola; order Entomobryomorpha; family Orchesellidae; genus Orchesella; species Orchesella cincta. Next base: position 16,323 of record LJIJ01003150.1, on the reverse strand, counting down.
TATAATGGTTTTCCAAACCAAACGGTATCAAGCCTTCAATTATCAGCATAAAAAAGAGGTGAGAATGCTTACAGTTGCAAATTCTACCCCTACCCTGGCAACATGTAGCGCATTCGGCAACATAAAATGTTGCGCAAATGGTACACAATTTACATTAGTAGGTATTACATTTTTCGAAAATGTTGCGCTATTTCGGCAACATTTTTTAAATCTTGGCTCCTGTCTAAACGATTTTTAATTTTTAAAATCTGAGAGTGTCATTAGAGCGTACAATTTTATAAAGGAATAACATGTCTGAGCCAAACTGAGCCATTTTTTCTGGCTTTTATAATGATTTTAAACTTTTGCCATACCCACCCATGTTAAATTATTTAGTGTAATTTAGTACACTACAGTTTCTTCTGTTTAAAATGTTGCGAGGTGGGCAACATGTGTACCATTTGCGCAACATTAATAAATGTTGCCGAAATGGGCAACATGTGTAGCATTTGCGCAACATTTTATGTGCCGAGATGCGACAACATGTTGCCAGGGGAGCGGGGAGAATTGCAACTGTTGGTTAGACCGTACTTTTTTAATGCACTCTGCTAATATGAAGTGAGATGCCAAAGCGGCTCATACGTGTACTACGACATAGATAGGACCTCGCGTTGCAAAGGCAAGCAATGTAAAAGCAAGAGCCAAACTCTGCTCGCTTCTTTAATATGAATTGTTTGCAATTAATGTATTTTTCTTGTTCACAATTGTGAATATTTTGAACCATATTTACATAGTTTACAAAAAACTGTGAATTTTGCTTGTTTTAAATCGTAGTACCACGAAAGTATTCAGAGAATGACGATGTCAGAGCTGTGATTGCCTCTGTGCATCAGCAGGTTTGGCTGTGCCTGAAACGTGAAACAGGCTATTGCGCTGTGACTTATTCAGCTCCTTGAAAAAGACAACAATCATTTCAAGATGAATGTAAAATCCGTGCAGGAAGCAGGTAATGCTGTGTAAATAGAATCAAAACTTGCTTTGAAAATTGCTCGCAATTGGTAACGACAATAATCGAACTAATTTGGTATTTCCCAATACCAGGAATGGAAATGCAATGTGCTTTGTACCACCAACCTTCCAAAGTTACCTAAGAATTGAGTAAGTCAAATGATAAAAATGTGTATTATGAGCCAGCTAGCTACTTAACTAGCTATATTATGCTTTATGTTTAACAGTTCAAAAGATTTGCAGAAAATGGAGCGAAGTCAGCCTGATTTGTAATTCCATCAAGCCTTTATCTAAACTGATTTTGAACTGTTAAACATAAAGCATAATAGTAGCTATTAAGTAGCATAGCTAGCTCATAAAACACATTTTTATCATTTGCTTGCTCAATTCTTTGGTAACTTTGGAAGGTTGGTGGCTACAAAGCACACATTGCATTTCCATCCTGGTATTGGAAATACGAATTAGTTCAATTATTGTCGTTACTAATTGCGAGCAATTTTCAAAGCAATTTGATTCTATTTACACAGCATAACCTGCTTTCCTGCACGGATTAACATTTCATCTTGAATGATTGTTGTCTTTTTCAAGGAGCTGAATAAGTCACAGCGCAATAGCCTGTTTCACCGTTTCGGCACAGCCAAACCTGCTGATGACAGAGCAACCACAGCTCTGACATCGTCATTCTCTGAATACTTTCGTGTACTACGATTTAAAACAACAAAATTCACAGTTTTTATTGTAAACTATGTAAATATGGTTCAAATATTCACAAGTGAACAAGAAAATACATTAATTGCTAACATTCATCATTAAAGAAGGAGCAATTTGGCTCCTTGCTTTTACATCTGCTTCCCTTTCACGCGAAGGTCCTATCTATGTCGTAGTACACGTATGAGCCAGCTTTTGCATCTCATTTCATATTAGCAGAGTGCATTAAAAAGGTGACGGTCTACCAAACAGTTGCAAATTCTACCCCTACCCTGGCAACATGTTGCGCATCTCGCAACATAAAATGTTGCGCAAATGCTACACATGTTGCCCATTTCGGCAACATTTATTAATGTTGCGCAAATGGTACACATGTTGCCCACCTCGGCAACATTTTTAAACAGAAGAAACTGTAGTGTACTAAATTACACTAAATAATTTAACATGGGTGGGTATGGCAAAAGTTTAAAATCATTATAAAAGCCAGAAAAAAATGGCTCAGTTTGGCTCAGACATGTTATTCCTTTATAAAATTGTACGCTCTTCCTAATGACACTCTCAGATTTTAAAAATTAAAAATCGTTTAGACAGGAGCCAAGATTTAAAAAATGTTGCCGAATAGCGCAACATTTTCGAAAAATGTAATACCTACTAATGTAAAATTGTGTACCATTTGCGCAACATTTTATGTTGCCGAGATGCGCAACATGTTGCCAGGTAGGGTAGAATTTGCAACTGCCAAAAAGGTCGAAGATTAAAGAATTAAGTAAAAAAAAGTCAATATTTAACATGGTAAGCATGCATAACCAATCCTCAGAACTATGAAGTGAAGGGACATATTTCTATGCTCCGCATTTGATATTCCAATTGTTCCTAAGAATAATTGAAATAAGTTGGATACCAATAACAGGAAATATTCATTCATTCATAAGATCATCATTGAGTCCAGACCTTTTCCCAGGTTATCATCCTCTTCTCGTGTAATTACAAGTGTAAATGACATATTACGTGGACAATACATTATCAACATATCACTTCTGACATCCAACGCAGCAAAAGCTCGCATTAGATATTTGAAAATGTACGTAATCTCGTAATACTTGTTTTCTTAAATAGCGCAACAGCAAGTTTGGAACAAAACATGCATGTTGCCTTGTAACACACATAGACTACCCTTCTGTATCACTACTATTCCTACAAATGTGGAGTACAAAAGAGTCAAAACCAGTCATATCCTTATGTAAAAACTTGCGTCCATTAGAACGAGCGTTTCAAGGCAGTCAAAATGTATATCTCAGTTGTACGTAAAAAGTTTGTGTCCACGAATGCGGCATCCATTTCACCACAACCATATTATGCTCCAGTTTTTGCATGAGGCGTTCAGCCAGGTACATGAGTGTCGACTGCCTTGCAAATTCTATTTCATTCCCGGCTTATGGCTTATGCTAATACTATAAACCGCATTGAGTTTTACATGATAGTTGGTCATTCTGGTTGGGGCATGTTGAGACATTTGCAGTAGGGGCAATAGAGGAATCGGCTTCCAGAGTTGAACACGGGTCTTAATTCATTGATAGCCAACGACTAAGGCTTTACAACTCAAGAGCAATTTATTTTCTTTTAGTCTCGCATTTGTTGTCATTCAAAGACATAAACTCAAAGGCATATAACTTGGTTTGGAATGTTTCAATACCTCCGCATTAGCAACACAAGGATCTTTCATTCCTACATTCATATACCAGCTTCCAGGCTACTTGCAAATCCTGAAGTAAATGTCTTTCACATTATTTCACAGCAAAGTTGTACGTATGTCAAGGATCGCATTGACATCCAATAGGGCAAGCAGGAAGAAAGCACGAGTTGATTTCTTGTGAATAAAATACGAAACATTTGATCTATACGTAATGAGCGAATAGTTAACGCAATTGAACACAGTGTGACGTTTGTATCGTAGCACATTGCAAAGAGTTATACGAGGTTATATTTCATACTAACACATTAAAGGAAGTCAAGGGGAAAAACTCTATGCCGAACATTTTCCTACAGTCAGTACCAAGATATTGTGAATCAACGTGACCCTTCCGTGTCTATAGTGGCAAAATGTACAGTGGCTTCGCTGACTTTTTGAGCCTTGAGTTCTACGACAAGAATTTTTTCAAGCCGCCGCCTCCTGGAGAGGAATATCCTCGGCCACCAACGCCCCCAACATTAGTGGTAGAGGACGCGGTGGTAGAGGATTATCTCAACGAGGAGAAGAAAGTTCCAATAGCACCATCATACCATGTCTCACGTGATGAAGAAGTCGAGGATGATTGGGAAGTTTGGAACCATAAAGGTTTGGAACCATTAAAACAGCTATTTCTATATATTATCACCGTTTGATATGTTTATTTTTTGTTTCAGTCGTCATGGACTGGGATTCAGATGGCGAAGTATATCCAACGAGCAGAAACCAAGACACAATCAGACAGATTTTGCGAAGCGCTACTGCAGGGGAGATGGATTTAATGCTGCAGTCATCACCGGGTGGTGGTATCTCATTTTGCTTTGTCAAGTTTCAGCGTTTGTTGCAGATCAAGTGGAATGTCATTGTTCTAAGGAGACTGGAGAAACGCCTGAAAAACAGAGTGTTGGTATGTTTCCCAAAGGAATGGTTGGATTTGTCTGTCAATTTGCAATGATCTACGGTCCTATGGACGAATCAAGTGAGGACTACAGCAGCATTATACAACAGTTTAAAACGGGACGAGAGAAACTACAGAATGAGATGCGACTGCAGGAATGCAAAGCTTGGGGTGAAACAAAATTCATTGCTAAGAAAAAAATACTATGTTGCTTGCCATGTAAATAAATGTCTAATGCACCTCTTTTTCAGAGATATCTCTCCAAGTCCAGCTATTTCTGATGCAAAATTTAAATAAGCAATGGTATGTGGTTATCAACAACCATGCTCATTTTATGCTGAACAGTGCAAGCTCAAGCAGTCCTCGTGAAGTCACGCATTAAAACCACATTATATGAATATGTGCTGCTTTTCATATGCAAATTATAAAGCGATAAGGTTCACAAAAATTTCCCTTTCCCAGATCGATATATCTCCGCATAAAACTAGCTACTCTTACTGCTCTTACGACTCTAGCTGTCAACAGTGCACGATTGAATCCCCATGCTACCATAACGCTAACGAAGTTGCGGCAAAGTTTTTTATTTGAAAGTCATAGCATTTGTCTAAGACTGATGTCAGTTTTCCCTATTACACTAACGTACATGAAAAGCAGTAATAAAATTTGTGATGGTATCGAACCACTTGATCCTATGAATACACTTTTACTCAACTTGTTTGCTACCACCAATCTACCCATCCAAACAAAACTTTGTGTTACCTGCATTCTGAACGAAAAAGTATGTTTGTTAAAGAAGAGTATCGTGCTAGAAACCTCATGTTCATTGCATTGCATTGCGCATTGCATCCATCAATTCCAATGTTGTTACGATTTGGAGCAATGTACACAAATTATTGCATGGATACACCAACAAAGCAATCTTAAGTATGGATGACATGATTAATTGTATTTACTCATTTTATCATGTTGATGAATGAATTTAGGGAGACAAGCCAACGCATTTAAGCATTCTGCTTCTATGCTGTATTCGTGCGAAACGTTATTTACTTAGGAGCAATCTTCTATCAATTTCTCCCGTCCGAAGCATGTCATTGTATGTTGAATAGTATTAGTAATTATATTCATTGATTGCTATTAATTAAGGTCTTGGGATGTGAGGTAATGGCAAAAAATCACAGGCTGTATACAGTCACGCAGCTTTAAATGCAATCAAGCAAATTGACAGTTCAAGTCTGAAGAAAATTCCATTTATATCCGAAAATAATTGCAACTAGTAAACGAATGCATATACGAGTCAAGCACAGAAGTATAGATGAGGGGTTACGTGAGATTCCGTATTAAAAACTTTTTGTTCCATCTGAGTAACTTAAGGGAGTCACTAAGGGAAACATACTTCTCCACGTAAGGTTACATTCAACTTCTACATTGCCATCTTGCTCGAAATCCATCGATTTTGCTGAAGTTGACATACATGAACTTCAATTTTTACTGCTAATGACGCTTCAAACTTCCTCCAAGGAAATCATAGTTCACCGCTTTACTAATCTTGCCAGTAAATACTGCATGCTTAAGAATTTTGTATAGTTAGAAGTCGAGTTGGTGAAAATACGACATAATTTATTGATGATTCATGTATATTATAATATAACATTTTAATATATTTAGAGTTTACAATCTATAGTGATTTTATTAGCCCAGCCATTTCTTCTCATATTAAACAACTTTTGATTTGGGAATACGAAGATCTGAAGTACTAAAATACAACTCACACAGAGAAAAGCAAAATCGTTTACAACGACATAAAATTTAGTACAATTTTTCAATGCAGTTCACAACTGCAAGCACTCAAATGGTATATGTATTTCCATAAGAGGTTACGGTTAAAAGTTATTGTTTCTTAGTATTCTATATCGTAAATTATCACTACCCCTAAAATTTGGACAACAATACTAGTTTTATACATTCCAAATATCATATCATTTTCCCCAATGTACGCTACATGGGTATCAAGTTGTAACTTTAATTTTACCCGTTATCGTTATACTACCGACTAATAAAGACGTAACAATATCCAAGAACTGAAAGAAACATCACATTACCCCTTTCTGAACCTCCTTTAACAAAACCGTTAACTATGTTCCGTCAACTTCAGATTAAGAGTTTGTATCCATTGGATGACTTTTGGTTATTATTGTAAAAATAATGGAGTGAAAGTCGATGTCCAGATAGCGTTGCTCGGTTTTCCATTGTCCTCTTGGAGTTCATCTTTGTGATATTTAGAAATCACCAGGGAATCTCTGTGAATATCTCCAGGTTCTTCACCAATCTTCCGTTTCAAAATATTTTGTGGTTTTCTCATTTCCATTGTTTCTTTTTCCAACTGTAGCTCGTTAACTCTTTCTTCAAGCGTTTTGATTTTTTGGTAAAGCTCCACTTTTTCCATATGATTTTTTAACTTTTCAACAGCGGCCTGTGCAGCCAAAACGTTGTATTTTTGCTCAAGGGTTTGACGATCGTTTTCTCCAATTTTCAATCTGTTTTTGAGAATTTGTTCATTATCCAGTAAATGTTTTATTCGTATAGTTTGAGAGTTCCGTTGGCCTGTCACTTTTTGTATTTCTAAAACGTAGTCAGCAAATTCTGGGCCAGTCTCCACTACTTCATTTATCTTGAATGCTAATTCATGAGGAAAAAGCTTAGCCTGCTTCTGTGCTAACTCCGAATCAGCATTCACTTGCTCATTTTTATCAGTCACAATTTGAGATTCAAGATTGTATTGCCTATTAGAGGCTAACTTGACTGCATTAGTTTGTTTTCTGCTCAATTCCTCTAACTTCGTTTTCTCTTTCAAGGCTAACTTCAACCTTCCATTTTCTGCTCTCATTTTCTGCATCTCTATCGTCATTTTTTTCATTTGTTCACGGGCTTCTTGTTCCTTTGCTTCTTGTTTTGCACGCATAATCTGTGTCACATACGAATCTTGTAAAGGCGTGGTATTGTTATTTTTTAAGCCTTCAATTGTAATTTGCAGCATTTGCTTCTCAGCTAGCAGCTGCTGGACCTGACCCTGACAGCGCTCCAATTTACGTCGTGCATCGCCAAGTTCCACAAAACTGCGCTTAGCGGTTTGAAACATTTTCTCCTGTTCGTTCCTGGCGATCTTTAATTGTTGCACATTAGCTGAGTTTGAAGTAACCAGTTTGGCGTATTTAGATGCCAAGCTTGAATGCACTTCCTTTAATTTGTGTAATTCCAGGTTCTTTTTGAAAATTTGTGAATATGATTCACACATTTCCTGGTCCAATTTGGAAATTATTTCAGACGGGCCTAACTGTAACTGAGGTGGAACAGTGATGCAACTAAACTTGTTAGATGGTCTTGTTAGAGAATGAGTAGGCGGGGAAATTTGAGCGTTTGCTTTAGCTGCACGCATTTCGGTTTCTGGTTGTTGTCGAAAGTTTACTAGAACAGAGTAGATTCGAGGGGTCGTGGATTGCTGTTGATCGGATTTCTGAGTTACTTGGAGAATTGAAGCATTAGTTTGTAGTACTGATGGAGAGACGATGACAGTTGATGAGTGGATGCCTTTGCTGGCTACGTCCAGAGTAATCATGTAATGTTAAAGGATTTCCAGATGGCAATTGACTTGCATGCGGATTAGAAGTATCTTCCAAAGGAGCTGAAGTTCTCGTGGTTGGGGATGACTCCACTGGCAAATTGAAACCTGAATGGCTTGTGAAAGGCCTCCGTGTTCTACCATGATCCATTCTTGCTTCAGACAAGGAAATGCACAATACAATGGTTTGGAAACAACGAGTTTTTTTCTATGCAGGAGTCCTACTTTGCTGTATCGGGTTCCAAGGGTTTCAGCTACCATAGTCAACTGGAACAAACTGTAAACTCTAGTGATTTGGGAGTCTCGGTTTCCCTACCATACACCAGTGAGCTATTGATTCACCAATGTGTTTTCTAATGCTCGGACTCTTACTCCTCTCTTGTTCCTACTGCAATCATTTGAAAAAATGAAATTATATTTTAATCAACAGAGAAAGTTGAGCCATTTAAACTACCTTGTGTTCAAAGCCTCGCTTTATATCAGGTCAGTTCATACACTAATAAAGTCGTCAATATATAGTGGCAAAATATTAGGAGATAAAATTAGGGATCTTTGGATGGGTTTTAGTTACATGACGAAAGTTTAAATTATACCAAATAGTCAGTGTGATAGCCAACATAGTTTGGATGGAAGATAAAGTCTTACGTAACGTGACCTTCAGCGAAGTAACGAACAATGGCGACAACGTCACTCACATTAAAATAATAGCATTGCATTAAAATGTAATCAAAAAAGAGCTAAGAACAGCAAATTTGACTGAGAAATTATGTGTCATAAAGTTTAGCTGATAAAATTATGAGCATTTTTTATACCCATATTAGCTATTACTTACTGTTTACCGCTATTAAGGACGGCTACTTTAATGTATGACAAAAATGGGAAGTCTCACAAAGGCATAGAAATTAAGTAATCAGTAGTCAGTTGGTTCCCTTCCAACCGGAGAGTAGTCAAGTGAAACCAATGGACAGAATCCTTTTAGCTAGAATGTTGAAGAGAAGTGAAGGGACTGAATGGCATTCTTTTTAGGGATTAATTTAGATAAGGGATTTCTACAATTGCTCCAAAAGAGATACCTGTCAAATAGACTGATTTATGTACTGAAGCTTTGTGAGTTTACAGACATTTCCTTTCAAAAAAGTAGAAAGTGTGTGCCCACATGGAAGAGCAACATCTCATTAGTTTTGCACAACTATCAATGGAATTCCTCAGTTTCGTCTTTGTATACATGTTCACTTTTTTGAGATGCGAAGGGAGAAGGATAGCAAATATGAAATGTTTGGTATATAAACGTGTGCTTTTCAAAAACTGTTCAACTGTTTAAGTCATGATAAATACATCGTAAAATTTTTGTAGACCAGAACCAAAAGAGCCAATTTAACTCACATTTAGGTCATCGCTGATCAAAACTGGACACTGGTCATATTTTCATTGGCATATCAACTAGATTGGATTTGACAATGAAGCCTTTTTGTATCTAGTTTGTGCTCGGATGAGTTCGAGAAAGCAGGTGAACTACAAGAGAGATCGAAGTTCAAAATATTAATGCATTGAAATATCTACAATAAAACTTATGCTTCTTAATTATCCTGACTTTGTCCGGCATTGTCCCATCATTATTTATATTTCATGTATGCTGTTAACGTTGACGCAGACGTGATGCCACTTTCGGGATCAAATTTGTTGAACATTTGCACAAGTAGAAACTTTAGGTGCAATGATTATTGTTTCCACTTTTTCATCATGCTAAAATTAACAGGGATACGAGCTTTAGACTGTTTTGTTAGCTTCTTCGTCGAGGTCGTATTTAAATGCCGACTACGCACGCAAGGGAAAAAAATTCAACAAAACGTCACCTGTCACAATGCATGTGCAAAGAAACGAGTTAACTTAAGAAAATTACATTTCTAACGAAATCCCAGCACACGGATTACAAACTAGCTTGTGTACTACGTATAATGCTTTTGGGTTAAACGAATAATTACGTATCATTTCTTCATGAAATCGTGCATTACTTAGTTCTGCTTTGGACAATCGCTTTGTAAGTAAAACTGAAGAAGCAAAGAACTAGTTGAGTTTTAATATTTTTATTGCGCACACTTCGGAACTAGCTTTGAGGAGACTTCACTTGAGAAAGTGCGTCCGTTTCCTGATTAACCGTCTTATTCTAAAAACACCCACTCTTATCGGGATAATTTTGATGTGTTATATTCAATTATTACAGTTTTTATAAATCAATTTTTTCAGGACAAGCTATTGTCGGATTTCATGATGGAGCAAGCTCGGGAACACGAGCGACACACGTTTGCCCCTGATTGGGAGGTACACCTCGTTTCCAATCGCCTGGATTGGCCCCATGAATTTGGAGTACTGCTGGGAAGTAATGAAGCTGCAGCCAGGTTTCCACCAACAGACAAGATGAAGGAGTTTGAAGACATTTCGCGAATAAAAGCCCAATTGAATCACCTCATCAAGGAAATTTCGCGACGTATTAGAATTCCACACCGGTTTGCCAGAATCTCTGGAGGTTTGGATTTAATTGTTGTGTTCCCATTTCATTCGATGCCAGGCGACATCATGCATGGTAAAGAAAAAGCTCCTCAGAGCTTGATAGTATTGAAGAGTTGGTTTTAGAGCAAATGATAAGAAGGAGCACACGCGAAAGACTTTGTGGAAGAGTATGGAAATCACGGTGCCAAAAGACTGGCAGCAACAACAACAACAACCACCCCAGGAATCTCCACTTTTGCCAACTAATTCCCCTCCTCCCGGTTTTGAATATGCGACTGGAGGTCAGTATCAGCAACCCCGTTTTTATTCAGGGGCGAATCAGCAAATGCAGCTTACACCTTTCGGCGTCCGTCAACCGCAAACGGTACCTCTTTGGAGCCATGCACCACCCCTGGTTCATCGGTTTTCTATTCAATCTAGTAATTTGGCCCCCTAATCTATTTAGTTCTTTTGAAATCGGAGACCTGTTATGCATGGTAAAATTAACTAAACCTCACAATGAATTGCTTAGGGAAATACAAATTACAATTATTTCATTAATTTCCTTTTCAGGAATGGTTCCTGAACAACCGCCACCTCCTCTTCCTCAATTCGGACTACATATGGAAGTTGTAGAGCACTGGCAAGATGTATGCTTAACTCATCGTTCTGAGCAAGTGTTCATTTGCCTACTGGCAGGCCTCGAATGGATGTGAGTGGACAATCAACGCCTGTATACACACCGGTCATTGTTCCTTATTTGGGAACTGAAGCGATCTCACAGCCTGGAATTAGTCAAAATGTGGGGCGGAGATTTGTTACAGGAGGAGAATCCTGGATTGGTTCAGCACTGGCTACTCCGTTAACTACTCCAAGTTACAACAGTTTCCCGAATCCTGCTGCTACCGTAGTAACGGGACAACGAGAAAATTACGACGATGTTGGTGATTGGGATGAGCAGTATGAATGATGGATTCCTTTGTAATATTTACAGTATTATAGATTTTAAACTTGTCTATGAGTGCGAATTGGAGTAACTTGCTATTGTTTTCGGTTAAATAATATCGATTTTTGTAATAATATATGAAGTATAGATGAAGCTGAGTTACAAACTACCGGATGCTGAATGAAATCTAATAAATCCAATAAATAAAATTTTGCTAGCTCATTATGTGTTTACCTGTTTTTTTCTTCGATTTTATACCCACTCTCTTGTTTCCATTTGTTATTACATTATAGTGTTTATGTGCAAAACAAAATTTTTTTATGATAAATACTGAAAGTGAAATGTTTTTGAGATGCATGAAACGGTGCCAGGGTGTGTGAGACAGAACAAATAAAAACAAATAGTAATGTGTGTCAATGTTTTTAACAGAAAACAATGAAGTTTATTACGAACGAAATGTAATGTTCAACAAATTCAACCAATATTGTTAAAGAAAGTAGGCACGGATGCCAGAAAGAAGAGCCGTCATAATCCCAGCAGATTAATCCATGTGGATACCGAATCGTTCCCTATAAAGGAAATAAAAAGGCCAACATTACAAGGATCGTTGCATTCAACTCACCTCAGACTGATTGCTGATGTCATAATATAATTTTATAATCAAAATTGGATGCAATGACTTTGTGTCTAAAGTAATGAAGTTGCATAGGTGATAGATAGATGTCAAGACTCTAGCTTGTTTTTTAAAAATTCCGTTCTACAACGAAATAGAATAATAAATTCTATTAAAATGTAGGGAACGCAGCTTGTAATTCCTGTCTAATCCCGTCAGATGGCTACCTCGTAGCTATGCTTCTATATGCATAAGCTTGCATATACATAAGCCGGCTTCGGACGGAACCTCACTCTCCCGTTCTCCCCTACATTCCTATAAACTAGCTAAAGCTGCGTTAATAAACAGGCCGACAACCCAGCCAAAAACGATAACGTGGCACATCTCATTGCATTCCGGTAGCTCAAATGACGGAGAGTCCAGAGAAGAGTAAGCATACTTGCATTAAATGAAGATTGGGGCAAGGTGCAACAGGTAGTTGAAACCACGTTTACCAGCAACATGCCTACAATACGAAGTGATTAGAACTGTTTTACCTTGTGTTTGTTTTTTAAATCTTGTGAACCCCTTCCCAGCGAAATGATACAATGAATTATAGAAATATTTGATCCTCGAATAGTTCCAAGAATAGACTCCGACAACTTCAATATCAAGTGATGTGACGCGAGCTGAAAATAGCATAATAATTGCGCCCGGGTATTACTACCGACTGAGTCTACATTCAGTTCAAACAATTTTTCATGGTCAATAGAGGTTCTCTCACAATTTCAGTCGGAAGTGCGTGAATAATCGTTTCTGTATTTTGAACGTGTGGTATTTCATTTCAAACATTCAATATGAATATGTGATTACGAGCACTTCTCAACCTGAATGGATTTGCAGCGCCAGGTTTGCTGCTTATTCTACTCTTATCTCAAGGTTGTTCTTGTACATGCAACCCTCATCTTCGGTATAAAGAATACTTTCGTATCATATAATAGTATAAGTTGATCTTTTGCTTAGGAACGTTTGAATTGCTTTGAAATACATGCTTTCTGGGTCAGTTTTCAGACACCAACAACAGAGGAAACTTGTTTGCACGAAATAACGTTCATACAAGAGTCTGCAACCATGCTTTATGGAAAAAATACCAAAGAGGGATTTTTATAACAATCTTCCTTCATGTGTGAACATTTTAATGCAAAATTGTTGATTTTATTTAATGTTCAGTTTGTTATAGAAGGGCAATCGTTGTCACAAGCCCACAGATAGCCAAGCTACTCGGATATTGATTAAAAAGTAAAGATTTACTCTATCCGATTCTTCAAACATCAAACAAGTGACAGATTGAAGTCTACGCAACTGAATATTTTTTAAAAGAAAAGAGGGTGACGAAGGATATATCTCCAGCGTGACGATGAAAAGGTGACCATTAAAATGCAGACGATTATCTAACTTTAATGAGTAGTAAGGTGCAAAGACAAACCATTAGAGAAAGGAATAATGGGTCGTATTTTAATTTTTACAATACAACAAAACAGTATAGCCGACGAAAAACTCTACTCTAACGAATTAAAGTAAAACATCATATCTTTAGATAGGAAAAAGTTAAGTACATCAACTTTTAAATATTGGAGCAATCAACAACCCAAAATTGTACAAAATTGTATTTTGTATTCACAACACTGAAATCCAACTACATTGATTCAAGATCTGCCAGCATTATTATTTAGTAACAGTTTAATAGTGCTAATAACATTATAGCAACATTCGAGCTCCACACTTCGAATGTCAGCACGCCCCTGATTCCTTAATTCGACGATGTAGTTGTACATCACATTCACGTAGTCATGAAGCTTCTGTGTTGTATTGACCAGGTGCACACTGCTTCTCAGAGGTGGGATGGCTGCTTCCGTCAAGTCAATATTCTCAGGATTACTGTTTCCTTGGCAATGGAGGCTGGATTAGCCTTTGATGTAGGTGCTTCTTCATCTCTCTTCTGGTCAATGATTTCCACATCATCATCGGTAGTGGCTGCCAACACGCCTTCAGTAACCATCGTCAGGTCAATGATTTCCACGTCATTGTCAATTGCGACTTCTGCTGCCGGAGGAGGTTGACCCTCGATAGTCTTCTCTCCATTTGAGTAGGCGGTAGCTGAGTCAGGACGGTACTGGAAGATCTGGTTGAACTGGAAAAGTAAAAGTACAAATTTGTATAGTATATTCTTTTTTCGCAAAAAAAATCTTCTTGACAGAGTTGTGTATACCTTTTGGAAGAAGATGTCAGTCGCTAACCAGTTCTCAATATCCAATGGAAGCAGCACATGTCTCGGCTCGTTCAGGCACTTAAGCACAGCATTGATCCAAGCGTCACTTCCGTATCGTTCGTATGCTTCCTGGTTGGCTTGAAAGGTGGCCATGAATTTCTCCAAGATCGATTTGCGTCTTGCTGTCAGTTGTCGCAGATTCCTGGTTTCTACCTTCTTTGAAAATGCCATTGGATCTCCATTCCTTCTTGCGATAGCTATGTGCGCAAGCCATTTCCTGAAAAACAAATGAAATTTTTGAAATTGTCGTACGAATCTGCATATAATTTCGAGATAAAGCTTTGCTTTCTCTATTACTCACGCATCAATACTTTTCCTACGTCTGCGAGTTTGAGTTGGGGCCATTTTGATCTCGCGTTAACCCAAGTCTTCAGATCTTCGGGAGCTGGAAAATAAAAAAATCAATTAGAGCTCCTGGAACTTTTGAACATAATCAGTAACTTTAGTTGCATTTATTTACCGTATGGAGTCTTCAAGTTTCTCGATGTCTTGCAGCACTGTAAGATCCAGAAAGCGGAAACAATCTGATAGAACAGAAAAACTCAAGTTAATTTCACAAAAAAAGTTGAAATGCTTCTAGAAACTTCCCGGTATTTACTCACAATTTGAATAGCAGTACAAACGTTTGACTGGAAAAGCAGAACTTTCTTCGGAAATGTACAAAAGTGACTATTACCACAGATTGCGGAGGACTGGTAGTCAGCAAGACTTCCGAGAGAATGAAATCTTGTGCCGAAAACCGTCTTTTATACTCTACAACCCAAGGTCATGACATGACCTTTATCTCTATCCTCGGCGTTGTCGGCGTATGACTGCAGAAAAACTTTGAATACGTCTATTTGCACTTTGGTACGTATATGAACATCCCAAATTTGCATCTTGTAATATGGGCCTTGAAGCGTCAGCGTTTCATGGCTTTAGTGCGATATGAAAATACTTTTCCATTTCTCCTCATTCTGTTCTGCTTACGGGCAATCTTTACACATGTAGAGTTGAGTTAAATAGTGACGTATCGCTGACCTCTTGGTCACCTGGTGTATTTGGGCGTAGTACTACGTTCTCTTTGTTCTAGCAACTTTCACATGAGAAATATTTCTCCGGAATTTGTTACCAATTCTAAAGAAAGGGAATGCTGCCCGATCTACAAAGTTTGTTGAAAAACAACGTGGTATTGATACAGTCGATCCGTTAGCAAGCAGGAAGTCATGTCAACTTTATTGTAAAATTGATGCTGCGATGGTTGAAATGGACTTGCTTCAGAGAGCAAAGAACTGTAAGGCTGAATGAGAAACTGTGGAAGAACATAGGTAAGGTGATCCAACGTGCTTCTCTGCTATAATTTTTATTTGTTCATCGCACAAGTTGTAGGTCAAAACCTTACTAATGGAAGCATGTGCTGTTATAAGAACTAATAAGTATTTATATAAATTGTCATTCACAAAGCTGTTATAAATAAATTACATTAAAAACAGAGCCATCTCATTCAAATCAATCCTGCTTTTGCGTTTCATTATTATCAATCTCTATCGCTGTTTCCAAGATTTCATCCAACTGCCCAAGTTTATTTTACTTCACGGAGCACCAGCGCTGTGTTAACTGATGGTTTTAAACATTCTTCATGCAGTTAATTCTTAATCAATTTGACTTTGCATAATTGTACTCAAACATGTACATAAAATGTAACTCCTTGATTTCTTATAGAAAAATTCTTTCTTATCGCTGCTTACATCAGAATTCTCCTAATAGTTGCAACCTCATTCAAATTTAATTCTATTTTATCGATCCTGTCTGCATCTGTTCGGATTTTAAATAAACACAGGTCATTACAGAGGCTAGCAAAACTGTGAAATGGGCAATGAGAGATACACTCTGGTTTTCATTGAATAATCAAGTCATGCTTTGGTTTTGCCTCTTCTCACTCGTCCTTCGTTAGAAATATCTTAATTGCTCTGATGTTTTAAGCATTAATTTAATAGGAAAAATATATGACAAAACTTTCACGCTCCATTTTTTTGAGCGACCGACTCAATATCA
>LJIJ01003149.1:0-20920 GCA_001718145.1 Orchesella cincta | reverse complement strand
TATTTCTAACCCTGTCCAAAAGACAATAACAGACTTTCTGTATATTTTTCATGAAATGTATTTTGTATATAAAATACAGTATTTGAAATACAGTATTTTGTATTTGGAGCTATTTTTGGCAAATGTATTTCAAATACAAAAGTATTTTGAACCTACGAGAGTATTTTGTATTTAGTATTTTGTATCTGCACATAGAGTATTTTGCCCATGCCTGCTCTCGACAGCAATTGTGAAGGTGAAGGACAGCAGCGGTGTATTCCAGCAATGTCGCATCATGCTCGACTCTGGATCACAGGCTTCCCTCATCACAGATAGATGTGCGCATGCATTGGGCCTTAAGCGTAGATGGGACAGAACCACTATTACAGGCATTGGCATGGGAGAAGTTGGGCATACAAAGGGAAAAGTGACTTTTACTTTGTATTCCAACTCAAGTGACGAAAGTGTGGAAATTGAGGCGCTTGTGATGAAGAAAGTCACAGGTGATATTCCTAATTATCCATGTGAAAAAGACTGGAATCACCTAACTGGAGTGAAGCTTGCAGACCCAACTTACTTCCAGCCAGGACCAGTGGACATTCTGCTCGGCGCAGAATATTCTACAGCAATATTACGTGATGGGAAAATTGAAGGTGAGCGACACAGCCCTACAGCACTGAATACCATATTCGGTTGGGTTTTAGCTGGACGAGTCACCCTTCAAAATCCAAACCCAATCCGCATTCATCATGTGCAGTGTGAAACAGAGAAGGCGATGAAACGGTTCTGGGAAATAGAAGAAATTCCAGATAGAAAGCAATACACTCAAGAGGAGAAATTTTGTGAAGAGCACTTCCTACGCACTCATCGGAGGGACGAGACGGGAAGATTCAGTGTGCAATTACCACTAAAGTCGAATATTTCAAAGCTGGGATATTCTCGACAACAAGCAATCAGCAGGTTGAAGCAGGTGGAGAGGAGACTTGTTAGGCAGCCTGAGTATAGAATTGAATACAACAATTTTATGCGTGAATATTTACAGTTGGGACACATGCAACGTATCCCAAGGGGGGAGGTGACTGAGCAGCTGGGAAAAACATTTTATCTACCTCATCATTTCGTCCTGAAGTTAGAATCATCAACAACAAAGTTTCGAGTGGTGTTTGACGCTTCGGCCAAAACAACCACAGGCTTATCATTGAATGACTGTCTTGCTGTGGGTAAATCCAATCAGGATGACATTTTTACCTTGTTACTAAGATTTCGTAATCCCAAAATTGTTATCAAAGCCGATATTCAGAAAATGTTTAGACAATTCAATGTGGATGAATCTCATGCTGACTTGCAGCGTATAGTATGGCGTGAATCCCCAACGAAGAAATACAAGAATACAAACTAAAAACCGTGACATATGGTACGGCTTACGCTTCATTTACAGCAACACGTTGTGTGGAGCAGTTATCGGATGAAAGCAAAATTGAATATCCAACAGCAGCGTCCAAACTTGGTGAAGATATGTACGTAGATGATTTGATGAGCGGCGCAAACAGCAGCAGTGAAGCATTTCCCTTGTCGAGGACCTGAATGAAATAACAACATCAGCAGGCTTATCTTTGGAAATGGAGTTCAAATAGTGAGGAGGTGCTAGCTACAATTCCAGATGAAATGTGAGACAAAGCTACCAATGTCATTGATAAGGACTCGCAATGAAGGCGCTCGGTGTTCGCTGGAATCCGAGTACTGACAACTTGGGTTCAGCAGTGTGCAGTACCACAAGAAAGCAAGTTAACAAACGCATTGTGTTATCTCAACTAGCAAAGGTGTTTGATCCATTGGGGCTCATTTCACCTGTAACAATTTGTGCAAAATTATTTCTTCAAGAGCTGTGGAAGAGTGAACTTTCATGGGATGAGAAATTAACTGATGAAATGTGTGACAGATGGTTATCCTACAGAGACAGTTTGTGTGAACTTGAGAAGCTCGAGATACCAAGATGGGTGAAGACAGAATCAACAATTTCAGTTCAACTACATGGTTTCGGGGATGCTTCATTAAAAGCGTATGGAGCAGTCATTTATTTACGATGTGAGCAAGAAGACGGCACCTTTAATTGCAGAATGTTAGCAGCAAAATCCAAGGTGGCTCCACTACAAACAGTTTCTTTACCACGACTTGAGCTATGCGCAGCTGTTCTTCTCGCTCAACTCATTACAACAGTAAAGAAGGGTTTGAAACTAAATTGTGATATCTTTGCCTGGAGTGACTCCATGATAACCCTCCAATGGTTATCAGCCTACCCGGGGAGATGGGATACATTTGTAGCCAACAGGGTTTCAATTGTCCAAGAGCTCATCCCGGCGGAGCAGTGGAATCATGTTAAATCTGAAGACAACCCTGCTGACATCATTTCACGTGGCGTTGGCCCAGAAGATTTATCCAACAACATTCAGTGGTGGAACGGGCCATCATGGCTCTCAACTTCAAATTTACCAGCCAGACCCAACATCATAATAACAACATCATTAGAACAGCGGAAGAAGCCGGTGCTAGTTTCTCATGTCAGCCTCTTTGAACCAGTGATTGATAGATTCTCATCTCTACAAAAACTAAAACGTGTTGTGTCGTATATTTTGCGTTTCATTAACATTTACGTGAGGAAGCAGCCCACCCGAGCTGGATCTCCTTCTCCAAGTGAATTAAATCATGCCATGATTATAATTTTGAAAACCGTTCAAAATTCCTACTTTCCTACAGAAATTAAATTACTACAACAAAAGAAGCCAGTGCAGCCCTCCAGCAAACTCAGCACTCTCACTCCATTCATAGATGATGATGGACTTGTTCGAGTTACTGGTCGCTTATCCAATGCTGAGATTCCGTTTAATCAGAAACATCCCATTGTGCTTCCGGGCAGTTCTCATCTGACCAAACTGGTAGTTGAGGATGCTCATCTGAAACTTCTTCATGGTGGAGTAAAACTAGTGTGGTGCCATTTAAAATTAAATTATTGGATTCTTAATGGAAAAAACTCTATTCGATTTCTTGTACGAAAATGTGTTGTGTGTAGGCGCAAACCGTGCTGAGCAAATGGAACAATTGATGGGCTCACTTCCGAGTTCTCGTGTTAATATAACCCATGCTTTTTCTCATTCTGGTGTTGATTATGCAGGCCCCTTCAACCTACGTGTGATGAAAGGAAGGAGTAACAAGCTCTTCAAGGGGTACTTTGCAGTCTTTGTGTGTATGGCTACCAAGGCCATACACTTGGAGGCGGTGAGTGACATGACGACGAAGCTTTCCTAGCAGCCCTACGACGTTTTGTGTCCAGGCGTGGCGTTCCAGCAGTCTTGTACTCAGATTGTGGTACAAATTTTACTGGCGCTGACAAGGAGCTCCAACGGTTCCTAAAAGATGACGAGCACAATCGTGCTATAACGGACGACTTGAGTGGACGTGGAATCGAGTGGAGGTTCAACCCTCCATCAGCCCCTCATCATGGTGGACTCTGGGAGGCTGGTGTCGAATCGGTAAAATATCATCTTAAACGTGTGGTTGGGAATCACACACTCACCTTCGAGGAGTTTTCACCATCCTGTGCCAAGTTGAAGCCTGCCTCAACTCCCGACCTCTCTGTGCGATGACTTCAGATCCAGACGATGTAGATGTCCTGACTCCAGGCCATTTTCTAATTGGTCAAGCAATCACTGCCATCCGCATCCTGATGTAACAAACGTGAAGATGAACAGATTATCGCGCTGGCAATTCTCCCAGCAAATTCTACAACATTTCTGGAAACAATGGCGTGTTGAATACCTATCCAGTCTACAACAGAGGTTCAAGTGGAGGAGGAAATGCGACAACATTCGTGAAGGAGACATCGTAATCATCCATGAAGAGAACGTGCCTCCAATGAAGTGGAAATTAGCGAAAGTAGTTGAGACTCATAGTGGTGCTGATGGTAGAGTTCGAGTAGTAACAATTAAAACCTCAAATGGCATTTACAAACGCCCAATAGTTAAACTCACCCCCATTTTATCCATTGATGAGTAAATTCTTTCATTCCATTTTTATATTATATTTCGTGTGAAGTAACAAAAACAATTTATGTCATTTCAGACATGTCACAAGTAGTATGGCCGTAGCTTGAAGTCCCAGTTTCCCACCCGCAGGGGGCCCGAGGCTAATACCTCAACAGTTCCCTATCCCCTAACTCAATAGTGATGAAAGTTGGAAGTCGTTTCGTGTAAAAGCAACGTTTTACGGGGGGGATGTTTGTTCCTTCAGAACGTATTTAAGATGGTATTGTATATTTTTTATGACAAATGTGGATGTAGATGCCATGATTAGGTATCTTCGTTTTTTATGCAAAGAACATGAGAGAGAAGTCAAAGTAGAGTTCAAACAACGTTTATGTATCATTTCTTTCCTTTTCGTATACCTGTAATGTATTATGAATGATTTGTGTGTATGAAGCCTACAAGGCCAAAAAAGCGAGGAAGAGGAAAGAGTCGTTCTCCGTAAATCTCCGTGTGCGGTTGTACAAATTATTGGCTGTCCATATATTCCAAGTTTCCAAGACTACATTTTCAGTTTTAACTTTCCATTAAATTAAATTGAGATTGGACATTTTATTAGCTAAAACAATCTTCTTGTGTACCTATTTACAAGCTATTGATTGACTAGGAATTGTGTTCTTTACTTTCATAATCATCATCCTATTTGTGCCTAGTTATTTCATCATATCATCATCCAACCCAAAAATACAACATCCTTAAAATATTCATTTTTTAGTAAAAGTTTTCACTCTACATACTCACATATATTAACATTTTGTTTACTTAAATTTCTCGCGTGTGTATTTAAATATTAAAAGTGTAACAGATACAGAATTGTGTAACATTAAATTTTATTATTGACACTCTTCTACTGTTTATAGTGTTAATTGAAAAAACCGTGGGAGTTTATATATTAGTTGTTCATACCGTCATATAAACAGTTCAACTCCTCCCTCGCATCCACTTTGTGATGTTAGAAAAATATATCTATTACGACAAGTTATCATAAGAATTTTGTATGTAAAATATTATTAACCCGCCTTTATTCCATTCTCATCGTCATATTCCATCAAGGTTAAACAAAATCCAGATATAGTAAATATAACGATACACCAAACATAATACTTCTTAAATTGTCCGACGTCTATTGAATCCTAAAAAATGATTTGCTCCGGATGATAAAATTACAAGTTAAATTAAAATTAAACAAGCATTGCAAAAACAACGTAAATCTAAACTTGCAGGAGAAAAAACTACTTGATTAGCTCGTTTGAAATCAGATAGTGACAGGCCATGTGGAGCAGTATAAAACGGGCAGTACACTCACTATTGGCAGCCACTGGAGTATAAACTGTAAAATTGTTAAAACATCTGGCCAGGAGTAGTCCTCCACGAAACTCATCGTCAGTCAACTTCTTATGAAAATAAAATTACCAAAAACGCCATATTGTTGACATAGCCTTTTAAGAGAAACTCACGGAGAATCATTGAAACGCTCCCCAGCTAATTCATTTTATAGCAACAGAGAACTTAATAACGAGACGTAAATTAGTTTTGAAGACTTGAATCAAAATTATTTAGTTATATTTATTTCTCATTTTTGAATATGGGACAACAAATGTAATGTTATAAACTTCAAATTTCACGTTAATTTCTACGTTATAAATTAATAAAGAATTGCTGCAAAATGAAAAGTAACAAAGGAACAAACGGAACACACTAATTCCAGCATACTTTTGGAAAATGGGTAGATTCATAGATTAGATTGCTCAACGAACATGTTGTCCGAACCAGTTTGCACTGTAAATCAAAAATACATACCAGTTGATCAAAAACAATATTTAACATATTGAAAAGCTTGTTAATAAAGATGTGTAAATTACATGGGGTGGAAAAAACGTTTTCTCGCATTTCGCTTGAGGGCCATAGTCCTGATATTTCGGTGGTTGACACAGTGTTCAGCTAACACACTGGAAACTGTGGACGAACATGAAAATGTGAAAACTTCTTTTGGAAAAACATTTTAGAACTTTAAAAAGTGGTAACTTGAATATATCTGACTGAATATAACTGAAACGGCTATTTGGCAAAACTGTCAATTCTTTTTAATATGTTACAAAGCTTGAGTAAGTCTTATTATACAAGTTTTGGCGGATGTTTCAATATCTCTTTACCGTTCACTTGGTAAAACTAAACGTGGAAAATATAACTATGTGGTTGAATTGGAGTAAAAACGCATACAATTTTTACTCAGTAATCTGCGAAAGCTGTCAACAATCATAACCTAAGAAGGCTTTGCTAAAAATGAAACACTTTGAGGTGTAGCTACTCAATAAGCATGTTGCCTCAAAAACGTTTGCCAGTTTGTGTATTCCGTAGTGGAAAAGAACTGATTTTTCATAAGGCTGAAAACATATGTTTGGCATTTGAGATATTTATCATCCTAAATAACAAGTTGCCGTGTCCCAACGTTTCTGCGAGATAAAGATAAGAGAGGTTAAAAAAGAGCCCCTCACTTGGTAAAAGTAATAAAATGGAATGTGGTGGTCACTTAACCGAGTAAATTGAGAGTAAAATTACGTCGGCTTTTTTAACCCAGTAATTAAATTGGAGAAATTGAACCCAACGGTACTTGAAATACTATCAAGCATGAGTTATAAGTATGTTAGAGTAACTAATTTCCACATCTTATAAGTTACAGGGATTTTTTGTTATGTCACCAACTTCTTTATATTTATTATTAAGAGCGTTATTTCTCAGTCGTTGTGACCTAAGCTTTCAGAGCGCATCACTTTCCAAGAATATATTACAAAACAATTTCAAACATTGAGTCAAACATTTTCCCTCAAATCACAGTGCTTGTATTTACATTACTGCGACCACTTTGAAAACTGAAATTCGTTGTTAGTGCTTTGTTATTATTCCCCATTGCTTCACTCTCCTATATGGGATGAGACATAGATAATTCATTTTTATTCAACAATTATTGTTAGCTTGACGATCGAAAATGGAGAAAGCTAACCTGCTATTATTCTAAATTTGTATTCGTTCTTCCCCAGAAAAACAATCGAATTAATTGATTTATAATGGGCAATCGTTTATTTCACCTGATTTGACCACCCTCTTTGGACTCCAATGTTGTTTTATGTATATTATATTTTTGCCCTGATGAAGAAAATCGTATTGATTTTTAAAACGTTGGCATGTTATATAAATAAACTATAAACCACTATAACCCGCAAAAACATTAATTAATTGTTTTATGTCATTTCTAAAGTATATTTGGCATGTTAATTAAAAGGTTAAAGCAAATGTTCTTCCACAAACTCGCCTATATCAAATTACAGAATAAATCCTATAACATTTCGGACAGTCTAAAAGTCACAAACAATTATCACAATCAAACTATTTTTGGTAGCCCTTCCAAGTATTATATAAAAAACTTCCATGTTGCAAACCATAGACAAAACGTACGACAATTTACCAACTGAAACGCTCTTAGAATCCAAATTCAACTGAGACACTATTTCAGCCAATATCAACAACGATGGCGTCGAAAACCCGTTTTGTAAGTAAATCCAGGTAATCTACAGGGAATTCCCTCCCGATTTCCCAATAAGGGCCCCATTTAAGTGTTATCGGTAGCAGTGCTCTGGACCTTAACATAGCGATTTTGGTATCAATTCGTTTTGTGCAGTAGTACATCCTCTTTGCTCTTTGTTGGTAACATTTTCTGACATTGCAAATAGAAATTAGAAGCTTGACAATAATGGGAACGAGTGCCAAGTTAAGCCCAACCACTAAAACTACACCAACTTCGATAGCTCCATAAACACTCCAGGTACACCATCACGTCCTTTGATAATAATCCAAGATAATGCAACAATAGTCCAAAGGAAGCCGGAGAAAGCAAGCCAAATAATCGTGTGAATAATAGGCTCTATCATTTGTAAACCACTATGAGCTCATTATATACACCATAGAATTTCGCAGGATTTCGAGAGACTTTTTCAATGCTGTTTTTACAGTTATTCCACTTTCAATCAGAATCATGACCGGTGAGAGCCAGAACATTAGTGTTCTCCCCAATTCTAGAGCAATCGGGGTGATAAAAAGCATTCGTAGAAAGAATGTGCCAAGAATCGTAGCTCTATTTCTGTGGATGGGTTCGGGAAGAATTTTCTCAAAAATTAGATAAAATGTGTCAAATTCAACAATCGGCAGGAAAACTGGGCAAAAAATAGCTAAACATGCAGTGCATAAAATGAATATCATTGAACAATTTTCAAAGAATTTTTCAGCGTCGTCTTTCTGGATGTGATATTCTGAAAATTTTAAAATAATGCTTATTAAAATTTAAGGTTTTAAACTTTGAAATATTTCGAAATTTTATAACCTTTTGCAAGACTCCAGGCCAGCAGGTTTAGTTTATTGAAACCGTGTATAAAACATGGCTCCTTAATGGCATATATGCTAGCAAAACATATGGCTCCGAAAACATATGCTATTGTAAGTTGAAGAATGAAATCCAATTTTCTATTTCTTCCAGGTACCGGAAAGTAAATTATGAGGATGGTATTACAAATACATGTAAGAACAAAAACAAACTCCCACATAGTAGATAATACCCATGGAACCCATTTGTGCTTTGGTTTAAGCAGATTAAGTTTACAATAGCTGGAGTCCCAGGTAAAAGGAAATGGGTACATGAAGCAGAAAATGCTATGTTGAAACTCAATTACAGCTATTTGGTGGCTTTGTAGCATTTTTGGTGATCTTTGTGTACGTAAACTTCACGAATGAATGCGCTTACAGCAAATAAATTTTACCTGTTTTTTTACCTGTAATCAATATCATTTTGGCGAGGTTAACCTTGCCAATTTCAGTTTAAAGCATGAGTTCACAGTCTTCGTAATTTGTCCTCGAAAACTAAACTCTCCATTTTAATTACAAGGTTATGCTTGATTATTGCTGGGCTCCGTCATATACGTAAGGGAAAATCTGAGAATATGTAATAAAAATTGCTTTAGTTTTTTTCTTCAAAATTACCTCCATTTTGTTCAAGGGTAGAGTGATATCAATTTAAATTAAACTTTTTATTGCTTCAAATTTTTTGATGCGGCAAATGCTCGTGTACCAAATTGCTCACTTGTAGAATGATGAGAGTATGTATAAACCTGTAATTACTAAAATTCCTATTACTGCAGAATGGAATAATAACCGTGTCTGAACTAAATTAAATGTATTTGAGCGTCAAACAGCTTGACCTTAAATGTATTGCTTTTTTGTTATTACTTGCTTATCAGTATTGTGAGAACGTAGTTCCCTGTAGTAGTAGAATGGCTAGGATTTATTCGAGCATATTCCACATTAGCTGCCGTAGCTTAAATGGTAGAGTGCAATGCTTGTGCGGTTGAAACATGATCCGGAAGAGACTTCCATGCCTTCTTACTTTTGAAGAGATAGGATAGGTTAATTTTTTGAAATCCACGAAAATGTTTTTTTAAGATTCTTATGTTGTGTAAATTAATACAAACTTCCAATTCATTTTTTTTATAGGTTTGCATATTGAAAAATCTAGAATATTTTGAAATATATAAAAAATTTAACTGTGACTCTGCAAAAAATTATAAAAGTTGCCAAGTGTAGGACAACGTAGTAGGCTCTTCCGGATAATGTTTCAAGTCATAAGGACGGTAAGTGATAATTAAGGAGGATTAGTGAAAATTAAGGAGGATTAGTGAAAATTAAGGAATTAGCGAAATTAAGGAAGAGTAGTGAAAATTAAGGAGATTAGTGACAATTAAGGGAGGATCAGAGATATTGAGGAGGTAAACGTTAATTGAGGAGGATAAGTGATATTGTTTGATTTACCCTGCTAGCTACCAGAATTTAATAACCCATATAGTAATCAAGACCACTGCCAGCTTTCTGCTTGTTATGGCGCTTTGTCCTTAGTAAATAAAATCCTACGCCGCTGGAAACACTAGATCAAACGAAAAATTCATCCAAATCCAACCATACGTTTTTAGCCTGAAAAAAGGATTTTTGACACAAAGCGTTTGAGGTTTAGCATTTCTCTTCAAACAGGCTCATGGTAGTCCTAAATATTTCATTGCTCTTCCATGTCACTTAAACTGAAGGATAAAATATATGATGGCAATCCGGTCGAATGTAGAAATGACATTGGCAATATCGATGATTTGCCCGGGATTTTCCTAAATATTTAGTTTTGACGTGATATTGCTTCCACAATAAGCTTCCGTGAACATAGTTTATTTGCATATCGACAGTCGTGACTTTGAAAGGGTTAAAATGTTGATCTGGAAAATCTGCTCCACCTTTTTAAATTACAGGTGCGACAACAGGAAACACAGGGCACAATTCCCATAACTTTTGATTCTGCGGATAGAGTTGTGGTAAAGACAAGGGGTAAGGTGGGGTTTCAATACTTTAAAACCACCCTCATCACTCTCTACCTTTTAATCTCATGGTATCAACTGTTTACTCAACCAAAAAGTGTCCCACTCGTCGTTACACTAGAAAACCTACTGTTTCTGATTGCACTTACTTCGTATCTGTTCACAAAATGGGTCGTATTAATATGTAGACACGATATGGCTGTGGTTGTAAACCATTTTTTGGACTTTGAACGGCTCACATGAAAGTAAGACATTTTTACCAAACACCCGGCCATGCAATAAAATAGTACGGTTATTGCATGAGCTTGTGGCTACAAATTGTTTGTGTTTTTAAATTTAAATATATACTTATATTTTTATCTACAAATTTTCAGATATGCGAAAGCAGGGGTTTCAAAAACACTTGAATTGCCGCATCATTAAATTGGGATGTTGTCCATTGGTTTGACATGTACTCCCATAACTGTCGTCTCTTACGTGATAACAAGATGGTTTATGCCTTGCAATTCCGTAACCTTCTTATACCTCCAAATTCCTGAGTGTAGAATTCCTGGTCTGGTAACAGAATGGTCCACGTCATCACATATACTTTTGCTCTTCATCTGTGCAATAACGCTGTATTTCAACATCGATTTGAGCGGTAGCTTTTTTGTTGCAATGATGGGCCAATCACTTACACAAGCGTATTGCTTGCGACGGTATGTGGAATACATTGGTAAAATCTCTGGCAGAAAGACAAAAATGCTACCAAATGTATCACTACTATCGACAGGTGCAAGTATTAAACCGCTACTACAATCTGAACCAGCAGGCCGACCTCATGGTTAGTAACATATTTTTGATTTTTTCGGCATTCATTTTAGGCTCCTACGCTATGATCTCTTTCGGGTTTAAGATTTCTTTTGTTGAGTTTATCTTGCTTACTGTCACATCCCAATACTCGATGGTGGCACTAATAATATACACAACGGTGACGGGGCGGCTTTACCAAGTTTCGGAGAATGTAGTACGGACGACAAGACGCACAATTTTGGGCGTTAGCATTACCAAAAGAAAAAAAGTTGATGGGGCGATTTGTGCGATCACTGCAGCCGCTTAAGTGTTTTATTCGGCTATTCTAACTATTTTGAAAAATTGACACCGCTAGAAATGTTTAGCTTCTGCATTACTCAAATCGTTAATTTACTTTTACTCTAGTAATTTACAATTGCGCTTTGAAGGTGAAAACGTTTTCTCTAAGAATTTGAAGTATTGCACAGTCACAATTTTTCAAATTCAATTCACACAGTTATGCTTTTTCGGTATTATTACAAAAATTACTGATATAATCGTAGTACCATTTAAAACACATCAGGCCGATTATGTATATTTCATGGAGTGTTTAAACTCATTTAAGACAGGCCGAACCAAATCATAGCTACGCTTGTTGTTAGATATAGATATTTTAAGGTAGCTGAAACTTAAAAACTATTGCTTAGTTCCGTACTTCAAATGTATGTATCTACAATAAAATTATGCTTCAAAAATAAAACTGTATATGCTATTGGTTTTTACCTACATGGAATTATTTTCACCTTCTATATGCCTTATTTAAAGTGGCCCGTTTAAAAAACCAGGCAAAGTAGTATTCCTGCACGGAAGACAGCTAGAAAAACTCGACCTACTGACATTTTGCCAAAGTAAAAAGTGCAAAGTTCTAACCAACAAGCTATCATACATTGTGTCGAAAAAATGCTGAAATATTCATTCCTATTGATTGAACAGGAGCGAGTATTTTTCACTTACTATTACTGAAATGGATATAAAAACTTTGCAAGTAATATTTTTAATCTGCCGCTTTATGCCAGGCAATGGGAACGACATCGAATTATACTTTGGCTCCATAAACGACCTGCTTCATGTTAGCAAACACTACCATCAATTTGATCCCAGATTTCGTTCCAACTTTGAGGAAACTATTACTAAAGACTCTATACGGATACTCAAAAACTTGCAGGAAGTATTAACTCCATTTGAGTCTTGCGTCGTTCGTTTAATGAACTACAAAAACACTGACATTCCAACCTTAACAGTACCTCTTATTCTCCAACAGATGGAGCCAATGCTAACTGTATATGGTTGGAAACGTTGGGAAAGCGTTGACGGTATTACAAAGGGAATTAACCTACAAAAATCTATGTTAAAACCCAACAAGACTGGAACCCTCAAATGTACTAGCGATTTTTTCGTAGCTGACCCCGCATCAGCAAAATATTCTGGCTATTGCACATCCATCCTTTACATCCCTTTTGCAATGAAATCTAATCCCTGGAATTGCCAGGTAAATCTTGCTCTGTTCCCACCGATTTACACGGTCACTCGCCCTAGGTTTGAAACCTTGTCAGTTTATTTTGGAAACACGGATATGTGGTATCACCAAGAAGACTTTGACACACTTGACGCCTACACTAACGCGGGTAAAGATGACCACAAGCGCCAGTTTCCTTCTGTGATGCCTAACATTAATATCAACATAGTTGAAAGCTTGGATCACCAGAGGTGGTTGGAGACGGGGGGCTACTCGAGATGGATTTCTAATCAAGGTTCTATAGGCAACCGTGTCTACGATTATCGGACGGGATTGTACTTGGCTAATGACATATTTATCACTATGGTAGTCTTCAATGGTGTCATAACAGAAGTTAAGGGTCTAAAACCTATATTTAACGGCCTGGAAGTTTATGAAGGACCTGAGGTTGAGTATCATAGTATTTTGTTCTCTGACCTGGCATTGATCGTAAATGATTTTCGTAAAATGACAAAATTTTTCTTTCCACGGAGGAATGAAATGCTTGCGTATAATCTAGGAGGAAGCGAGTTCGTTGTGGAAGGAAACATCAAACTGTATTTGGACATGTGTGTGAAAATAAATAACTGGCTTGAATTTAAAGGAACTGAAGATATGAACGATAGATTTACTGTGGTTCTCGTTCATCTGCTGCAGTCCCTTATTCAAAATTATTCATATGTGACCCAGCAAAACCCCGGGGTTAGTTGTGACAACGGGATAAAAGAAGAAAGAATCCGCATCCCAAAATTGAGATTATTAGTTGCTCGACGTTTCAACGCCCATCATTTGGAATACGCTCCAATGAGAATAATAGATGGTAATAACGTCCTCACTTTTTTATCTTGTGGGAGAGCTCCGATTTCAGGATTCGCATTTGAAGAGCTGATTAATGTGTTTGATTATTACATCTGGGGATTTACCCTTTTATCAACTGTAGTGCTTGCAATTTCAAGCCATCTCCTCATCAACATGTCACCATCAGATTCAATGCGGCTAACAAAGCGTGACTGGAGCTTTGAAAAGTTTCTCAATATTTACAAACAGGTAATAAAACCTTTAGTATAACAAGGAGATCCATTTGCCTCAAGTTTTGTTGTGGAAACCCGACTTCGGCTCAATATTGCGGCATTTTTGCTGGTTGGGACTGTGCTCAGCAATGCTTACAAGAATAATAACGTCTATAATATGAGTTTGCCACGGATGGCAATTCCTTATGAAAATTTGAGTCAATTGGTTGCTCATAATTTTAGTATCTATGCCAGAGGTGAGTATATTGAGGACCTTCTTTTGGAACCAGAATGTAAGAATGTTTTCTTAAATATGTCGACTCTGCAGCCAGTATTTTTACATTTTGACTCTTATTACGGGTTGAACAATTGTACACGAATCGATTCTGAGCTGGGCATGTTGCAGTATATATACGGCGTTCAGGGAGGGGTAATCCCAACAATTTCTAATATAAATGGAAGTCAAGAGGAAGCTAAACTTAATAAGTGGCTTGTTGAAAATGTTAAGCTTTTCCCCAAGATAAAAGAGATTTTAGACAATTTTACCAAAGATTTTTTTCCAAAATTCGTTACCGCTACAAAGCCATTTGGTGGCGTTCAACTTAAAGATTTTGACATCGACGCTCAAAAGTTTTTTAATCGGTGGCAAAATAAAGCTATTTTTGAACAATTAGAGACATGTAAAAGAAATAACACAGCTTTTATACTGCCACGCCGTCGTGTGGCAAACGAATTCGGCGTCATCAAATGTGCCAGAATAAGTTTGAGCGGATTAGTAAACGTCGGAAAGGAAAGGTATTTGGATTGGGAATATTTAATTTATTTTGCCGGTCACGCCTCTCCCTTCGTCATGGACGGAATCGGAGCTATGCTTGCGTCTGGCATAACCAATAAGCTGTATGAACACGTGCTAGCAACTTCCAAGCCCCCGATTCCCTCAACAAACGAGGAACCAAAACGTGCAACAATGCAGGGCAATGTTGCCGTAATTTTTGTAATTTTGGTTTGCGGCATTGCGATTTCAGGTTTAGGATTTCTTCTGGAAACTCATAGAAAAATTTGGAGAGTTGGTATACAGTTAAGTATTAAAACAGGGAAAACTCTAGCACTTACATGGAATGCGCATTTTACGGACAAATACAAAAGAACCGCCTAATGGCTCGAAAACTCGAAATAAAGTAGTTTTAACTGCAACATAAATCCATCAAACTAAAAGGTTTTTAATGTGGTAAAGCTGGGCGGGTGTTTTTTCGTTTACATCCATAATGCCGAGAATTTGGGGAGTGGTTGTACCTTTAGAGTTTGAACTACTTATTGCACACTGCCGATGAAGTAGTAAAATATGGGCCGGTCAAACCTAAAATTGGTCGAAAACCTTTATTTTTAAATTTAAAACAATGTTATATTTCTAAATTCGTTTAAACATTTAAAATTTCTTTATAACAACAATATTCATAAATAACTTTACAAATTTGTTAACGTTGGATGAAGTGATACAGTTTAAACAGATGTTAAAAATGACACAAATTAGATGTTACTTACGCCATTCAAAACACCATCAGCACTCTTGCTTCCTGATTACGGCAATTTTCCAAATTTGCTTACAGGAAACTGTAAAGCAAGCACTGTAGGCCAGTGACACGATGTTGGCAATTTTCAGCCTGAGCCAGCAGAGAGTAGTGTAATTAAGATAACTACGAAGGGAGAATGTGCAAGGAAAACGCGGGGTTTTATGAGATTCAGAAGTTTTATTATTTGAAATATGTTTATGCCATTTGTTGTATGCGGGACAGGGAAGGTGGTAGATTATTCTAGAAGAAAGGGAAGAGAGGTCAAGGAGAAAACGCCAGCAGCGAGTCAGTCGAACGTGTATCATCACGAGGAAGAGAACGAAGAGTGAAAGTAGATTTGAGTCAGTGAGTTAGCTAGTTGAGTTAGGTCCCTGTCAGCTTGATCTTATGGAAATAAAACCTGTTAACTGTTACATTTATTGCTGTGTCGTTGTGCTAATTATTCCTATAATTAAGGAACGTCGTAAGGACATTTTTAGCATAAAACAAAGTAGTGAAAGTGTCTCTCATCAGGCAAGTAAAAGCAAAGGGAAACTCATGATAGGAATTCACGTTTACAGGTTTGTTTCCAATTTTTTCCAAATTCAAATTTTAATATATACTTTACATTAGTTTGCACCAAAGATAAAGCCAGAAATTAAAATGAAATTTGTGTTTAAAACAAGCAGTTTATGAACTGAATAAAGAGTCTGATCTCGCGACTCACGAAAAATTGCCGTCGGCGACAAAATTTTGGATTCGGAATTTCATATGCCATGATAAATACAGTTCTTTACAAAGAAGAAAAATAAGTTAGTTTTTAGTTTTTTAAATTTTTTGGCAGTTATTCACTTTAAATATAGTAGTTTTCAAATTGAAGATGTAACATAAAATAATTATTTACCGAAAAACTAAAAAGTATTAGACAACTTAGGCATTCCAAACGTTATGAATACCATTAATACACATGCCCAAAAATTTGAAAATATTGATATTTCGAACTTTTGGCAGTTAACAATGTATAACTTGACAAGCTTTATTGGCCAGTCGCATGAAAACATAAGGAGAATCCACAATAGGAAGAGAATCCATAGAAACCACAATCTCTCAAATACTTGAGAAACGGCACTCTCTAAAAAGAGTCTATAAGGATAATTATTTCATGCGACTATGTGAGTATTAGGTGATCGATTAAACAGGCATTAATTTATAAAAGGATCTTCACATAAAGACCGACGTGGCAGGTCCGTGTTATATAGTACTCGAATAAATCCACACAACCAATAGTCTGCCGTATGGTTTATGTCTCGGACTGATTCCATTACACTTATTGCAAATCAATTCCTCTAAATCATATTTATGACTTTATGAATCTCAATTCAATGTAATTTTATATCACTTGAAAAACCTGAAATTGAAAAGTTACACAGTGTGCAATATGTGTTTTTTTACTACACACACAAAAGAGGATGAGAAGAGAAACGCCCTGGAGTAAATGTATCAGACCCGATATATATCTCATGCTCAGCGACATACAAGACTCATTCCTCTTAGAGATATTTTTAACACTATTCTTCGTCCAAAAATTGACTTACAATGATCGGTTCGTAGATAGCAAAGAAGATAAGTCAACGGCAATTAATAGTGCGAAGTAAGTGTATATGAAAAGACGCGGGACGATATTCTATTACGAATTCAATTATGCAACGCAATGATCCATCACACGCTCGCTTTCAGTCATCTGTTCCTCCAGCCACGCCTAACCGTCACTTTCTAATACCATTCCAATTTATAGGAGCAGGTGGCTTAAAATTCTGAGGCGCTACAACTATACAATATATATTGACGACTTTGAAATTGCCAGGTGCAGTGGAAACACTGTAGATTATGTGGAAGTGGACCAATTACCAATTGTAGGAGAGGCCCAGTTTTTTCCTATTGATAATGCAATTTATCCGTTGGCAGTTTCTCATCCACTGATGTTGCAAGATCCGAGTCGAAAAGTTGGGTTTATTGCATGCGGCTCCGAAAAAATTCAGACGTTTGCTTTCAGGGAGCTCTTTTGGGTTTTTGATGGCTACGTTTGGGCCTGCCTTCTTCTACTTAATTTGACAGTTATGCCAACTATTTTGTGCATCTTTGAGAAAGCTGCTGAGATCCATGACAAAAATGAAAAGTGGGGCAAAACTAGCTTTATATGGATGTTTTCCTCTCGAATATTCTTTCAACCAATTGTAATCCTGTTGGAACAGGGCAACGCCTTTACAGAAAAACATTTGAAAGCAACAGGAGTGAAATGGATTGCAGGTGCAATCCTACTTGTTGCGGTTGTTCTTAGTAATGGGTATAAATATGATAACGTGTATAATCTCATGTCCACAAGGAAATCAATTCCTCTATGGCACTTTGATCAGCTACTGGCCTCAAAATTTAACATATTCACGCGAATTAATTTGCGCGACTTTGCGCGCTTTTGCCAGATCAAAGAGAAAATCAAACTGAAAAACTTGTCGGGTTACTTAAACAATGCAATAATTCCGCCATTGTTTTACCACAAGATGGACTTTTTGAATTGTTTTCGAGGCTTCGATCACATCAAATATCTTCGTTTGCTATTGGAAGGGAAGTGCTACTTGAAAGAAATATTGGTCTTGCTTTAAATGGGTGGGTTTCAAAATCCATGATGAACTTATTTAAAATATTACCTGATTCCGGAATCTTTGACCATGTTCGTAATCTGTATGGAAATACTATTAGTAAGCTATCCGAAGCTACGTCCACCAGCAACTTCAAAACCGTACAAATTTCAGGGAATATTTTTGTCGTTTTCACTACCTTTTTGTGTGGACATGCAGTTGCGGTTATTATGTTTGTGGGTGAAAATCGAAAACGTTCATATATTTGGATGATTGATAAGTTGAAGCGTTTATATAAAGTGTGTTGTTCAAAGATATTGGGATTTTATAGAATGTCAGTTTCATGGTTTAAACGCACAAAGGGAATTAACCGCAATAACCACCGACGAAGACGTAGAAAAAGAAATCTAAGACGTGCATGGTATTAAATTATTTGTAATTAGCTCAAAACTGTTAGCATCTTTGAGGATTCCTCGCAAAATTGGTGCAGTAATAACTGCTTTTAATTTCGAAAATATGCAACTAGTACATATATCATGAATTCATTTACTTTTATTTTTATAAGTGTAGAAATATTCTTAGTTTATGGTAACAGGATTACATTAATACTAAAATGAAATGAATGAATAAAATGAATTTAAGTACATAGTGTGGGTATGATCCTGCCATCACCCCCAAATCTGTAGCGGCGTTCCTAATGGTGATGATAGTTCAGATCTGAACTATCATCATCCTGTAGCAGTCATCCTATTGGTCAGTTACCTCATGGTTTTACTATCTTCCTTGTGTGCGTTGGGACACTGCAGTCCAGCGACAAGAAGGATAAAACCAACAAGCTCTGTATCAACCATCATCACTTCTACCTGATCGGTCGAGCCACGATCATAACTTCTACTTGATCTGTTGACCTGAACACTTCGTCGCTCTCATGAGTAGTAGCTTCTCTACTAGCTCATGACATCTTTTATTTCAGTAGTTCATTTATCTTTTATTTGGTTTATTGCGTTGTCTTTTGTATAAAGTATATTTCCTATTTCTGAGTCCATTTACGTTTAATAAAGTCCCTTTCTTTTAGTTCCCATTTTATAATAAATTGTAGTTCCGCATAATAGTTATTGATCTTACATCCTATTTAATGTCGCTACTTATTCTAATTAGTTAGATAACCCTACGTGGTCATTAGGAGAGTGTTAGTCTGATTAGAGTTTCATTAGATATTATCATCCCTCATCTATACTCATCCGACCAGCATTGATCTCACCACCACAGTTGGTGCAGACGGCACTTTTCCTATAGCCACAGTTGGTGGAGATGAACTTCGACCCCCTACCTCAGCTCTACTATCTTCAAAATTTTTTGGTAATTTTTCTGTCGTTTATTATTATTATTAGTCAATTATTTTTTCGTGTTCTGTGGAAGTGATCATTTTTCTTTTTTATGATTCCGAATATTATGTGGTGCAGAAACTAATTTTGTTTTCTTTTTGTTTAGTTTTTTTTGCAGGAGGTATCTCGTTTCATCATCATTGTCGTTAAAATTAGTATTTTATTTTTTGTTTTTACTGTCGTTATTTAAAAGATAGATGCTAATATGTCGATTCTTTTTTGTTTTGTATTTTTCTTTGTCGCCGGGATCTCCTCTGCTCACGGAATCACCACACCCGCCGCACAACGACTCGTCCAACGCCGCTATGACCGACACCAACCTCAAACTCCTCAACCTTGACCCTAAACCTTTTCTTTTGGTATGTCAAACTCCTCGATCCATTCCTTTCCTTCTCCTCTTTTTCATACTCGTTCTTTCACCGACATAACCACATAGGTTAGGAGATTTGATGATACTTCAGATCCTGATTTTTTTTTTTTTGTTGACGAGTTTTTTCAATAATTTCAATGAGCATATTTTTTTTTTTTTCGTTAGTTTACCATTACTTTATGATTTTCGTTAAATAATAATTTTGTTTTAAACTTTGTGAGAAAACAACGCCGTTAGATTTATAAATTCAATCCATAATATTATCCTCCCGTTCATTCATTTTTAGACAAATTCGATTCACCAACGAAGTCTTTTCTTCTAATTATTTTTTATCTTGGTAAACGTACAGTCAAAATTTTAGTTCTATTTTTGCTCATTCTTTTTTTTAAATCAACATGATATTAGTCGTTATTCAAATCAAGGTCTGAAAGTATCCTCCCCCAGTCGGATCCGACTGGAGGAGGGAATGAAACAATAAGTAGAATCCTCGACGGTCGTGTGTTTTTAGACATTTATTACTCAGCGGTCATGACATAAAATAGTCGTTCATTTTATAAGACAGTAATTTTTTTAAACAGACGTAAAAACTAGACCCCAGCTACTTCGTCCTATTACAAGAATATTTATTTTTAGATGTCCTCATTCTTTTCTTTTGTCCATAAAGTAGCTGGTAATCATGTTTCACGATTTTTACATTATGTTGGCAACTCATATTTTATTCAGACCATAAGTCCAACATTTTCTTTCTTTGTCGCAAATATTCCTTGGGTAATGCCAATGCCCTTATACTCTTGCTCTTAAAATTAGAATAATCTTTTTGGCCTTTTTTCGTTCTTAATTATTCATAAGTCGGGAAGCACTAGAGTAAGTCATGAACTGCTCTTGTGTACTATCAATGAACACAGTTTCTTCGACACTAGCACCTACCTCTAAGTCGA
The DNA here is from genome assembly GCA_001718145.1 of Orchesella cincta. NCBI lineage: Eukaryota > Metazoa > Arthropoda > Collembola > Entomobryomorpha > Orchesellidae > Orchesella > Orchesella cincta. The sequence continues at coordinate 249 of LJIJ01003149.1, read as the reverse complement.
TAATATACAGTTACTGAAATCTTTCTCTCCCTTCTTCTCATTTCAACCACATGACGTCTTTAGGCTGCCTGTGAATATACATAGGATCAACGGTCTGTCATGGTCGCGCAGATCCGATCCATTTGGATGATCTAGTGCCGTTCTCTTCAAGATAACTAATCGCACATCTATTCTCTTTGTCCCAATTACCATTTTTTGCTTTTGTGTCTACCCGAAAGTAGAAAGTGCGTCGCCCTCTTTGCTATTTGC
>LJIJ01003148.1:0-20925 GCA_001718145.1 Orchesella cincta | reverse complement strand
GTTTAATACGTAATTAAGTAAAAACCCTCGCAACTTTGTCAGAAATTTGTGCTTTTACATGTAACTCATCGATATCCATATTACGTGTCTACAATCTAATCTTTATGGAAACTTTTTGATGATCCGTGATCTATCATTACAAAGTAGATTCACAAAAACACAAACACTGATTCACTTGATTTTTAACTATTTTTAAATTTCCGAAAATAGTTTTAAGATTTAATACCAGATATCAGTGATCGTAGGCTCCCCGAAGTCATGTAAAGATCAAACATGAAAAACGTTAACCAGCGTTGAAATTTCGAAGGAATATTGCCACCTTCAACTAAACTGTCCGAATACTTTTTCCGAAGTTAATAATCTAACACGAAGAGTAATAATTTAGTTTAGTGATTTAGTAATAACGTAAGGTTATTAATACATCCAAGTTTGCATCCCAGCAATTCAATCATTAAACAGAGTTTTTTGATACTTTGTAACTCTGTAAATGCTTTATTTGAAATCGGTTGTCCTTGGAAACTACGTGTAGTGTTTTATCACTACGTAAAGTTTCCGACAACTTCAAATTGCAAAAATGTATTTTACGAGACCAAATATTTTTTCTAACATGCGAGCAATCCGTGAACTAAATCTCACCGGCTCCCGTTCACATCCATTAAATTTTTTACATTCTGCATTAACACGGGCATTGTTGCATATACAACGTTATATATATTTTGTTCTGAAGCCTCGCCTAATGTAGCGTGTACAATTTTCTTCCACTTCCACCTTCCACAAGCGCACGTTCAAACTCTTCATATAAAATTTCTGTACTCAGGCAACTTTTAATCAGTTACTTCTAGCATATCAAATTACTCTATTCCGCTTTCCGCATGCCGGACTCAAACTCTCACATAAAATTCGACTCAGTCCAACTGTAGATATGCCTTCTACGCAACTTCAACATCTTTCTCTTATCGCTTCCGCCTAGCAGGACTCTAAACTCTGCATATAAAATTTTTGCACTAGACAAACTCTACTGATATTGCTTCCGTAGAGATGCCCTAATTTTCTCCATCCCGCTTCCGCAAGGTACTCAGAAACTCCTCATATATGAAATTTTTATCTTTTATATGCAACACTATACATACTGGGCTTCTTAAGAATGTTAAATTTTCTCCACTCTATTTCCGCAGGCGACTCAACACTCTCACATAAAATTTTTTGCACCAGCCAAACTTAGATAAATTGCTTTCCCTCCTCTAGAATGTAATTGTCTCCATTCGCTTCTGCAAGGACTCAAAATCTCATTGATCGGTTTGGATTTACAGATAAGCGATATAACACAGTATATTTATAAAATTCTTTTACCAAGATATTAAAATATGTAGGTCAAAAGTATGCAATATTAATTATTCCGCACTTTGGAATGTTTTTCGTATGCCCACCATCAAAATTAATAGAACAAAATCCCGTCTTAAACGTATTGATTTAAATTACAGCTGGCTTTGTTAACCTTGAGTGAATTGACTTTTGTACTCGGGTTATTGTTTTAAAATTAAGTTATCTTGGCTTTCCAAACAAGATTTTTGGAAATTTTCTATTTATTAAATCTATTATAAACCTTTCCAGCGCTTAACATATTAGGAAGATTTTGTATTGCGTCTGTCAACACGATAGCTTTCAAACGGTTTGATTAGACCAATCAATAATAATAATAATAATAATAATATCAGAGTTTATTCAAGTGACAAATATCATAATATGTTTACAAGTACACATTGTTTTCATGATGGTGTCACAATAGCGAAATAAAAGTAAAAACTAAACAAATTCGGAATTCATAACAAGGTAATAATTGTACTGATAATGAGGGTATTCTTACTTTCTATTATACAAGAGTTGATTTCTAACTAATTTGTCAAAGTGATAAAATGTTTCACATTCCTTAGCAATGTTAGGTAATTTGTTCCATAAAAGTATAGTTCTGTAGGAAAAAGAAGATCTTCCGAACTCAGTGCGCATTTTTGGTAACAAAAAGTCATTTTCTAATTTGGAAGCCCGTCCAGTTTTCCCCCGTAATTTCAGGTGTTCGAAACATTGATTCAATGTGGATTTCATACGCACATGCTTAAATACGAATTGCAAACTAAACAAAGTTATATTTCTCGGCATGTAAGCCAGTTTAGTTTTTCAAACAAATCAAAACGCTCTTTTTGCTTCTTGTTGCTTTGAGTCACAACAAACTTCACAGTTTTAAGTAATATGTTGTCTATTCTGTCTATTTTACCTTCACTTAAGTTCCCCCAGACAGGTAGACAATAATCTAACAAAGATACAATGAGAGACGTTGCAAAAATATGTCTCCACTTGCACGAAAAGTACTTTGCATAGCGTCGTAACATATTCATTCTACTAGTCATATTTTTACAAACCGTGTCGTAGTGTTTGACAAATGATAATTTCTGGTCTAGTATAAGTCCTAAATATTTGAATTCTTTAACAGTATCAATTTCTAACCCATCGATTTTAAGAGCTAGCTTGTCACTGTTCTTGGTTTTATCAAAAATCATGCACTTTGTCTTCGGAACGTTTATTTGCATTCCATTTTTGATACACCATTGTTCAAGTTTCTGGAGGTCCTCCTTGAGCACTTCTTCAATTTCTGTTACTGAGGCTCCGTGTGTAAAAAGGACCAAGTCATCGGCATAAAATATACATTTACATCCACTGAAGAGATTTGGGATGTCGTTGAGGTATAGTGAAAAGGTCAAACCAGATAGCGTGCTGCCTTGGGGATTACCACGAATCATATTGAACATTGAAGACATTTCACCGCTTGACACAACACATAATTTTCTGTCACTGAAGTAAGACTGAAACCAGTTCAACATAGATCCTCTTACTCCACAGTTGACTAGTTTTTCCAGCATGGTGTTGTATTTAATTCGATCAAATGCTTGCTGAAAGTCTATAAATACAGCTCCAGTAAGTTGACCTTTGTCTGCAGCGCTTTTGATATCGTCAGTTATCAGGGTTATAGCACTTTGAGTTGATCGGTTGTGCCGATATCCATGTTGTTGAGTCATAAGTGCGTTATTCGATTCTAGATAATCCATCAGTTTTTGATACATAAGTTTCTCAATGACTTTTGCTGCTGTTGGGAGAATCGAGATTGGCCGATAATTTTTCACTAGACATTGCTCTCCCTTCTGTTTGTATAGTGGAACAATTAGTGCAGTTTTTAGCATTGTTGGCATATCTCCTTGTTTAAACATATCGTTTATAATTGGAGTGAGGTACTTTGAAATGACATCCGAGCACAAAGTGAAGAACTTTGCTGGGATACTGTCATGTCCACTCGCAGTGTTTGTTTTCAGAGATTTGATAGCATTCGTTACTTCAACAGTAGAAACGGAGCACTTGTTGAAGAAACAGCTATTTAATTGGGAACTTTCGTCATGTATTTCAGGTAGTTTCACTTCAACTTTCACATTGGCTGGATTTTGTGAAAAATGCTCACAAAGCGCATCCAGTTTTTCTTTATGCGCTGTCACTTGCTTTCCTAAAACATTAAGAGTAGGAATCGTAGTCGCTTTTTTTTGTCGACCAGCTTCAACGTTTATGATTTTCCAGAGATCTTTTGATTCTGATGTTGATTCTTGGGAAATTTTCTTAATGGAAGAACATTTCAATTTTCTTTTGAGCGAGTTTATTATGTTACGCTGTTTGCGATAGTCGTTCCAATCTGTTGCAGTGTTCGTTTTCACACATTTAGTTTTAAGCTTGTTTACCTTTCTTGACAATGAATTGTACGTGTTTGTCATCCAAGGTTTTTTATGAAGTTTTACTTTCACTTTTTTCAACGGAGCGTGTTTATTAAGGACATACGTCATTATCTCAGAGAACATGTTATATTTGTCGTTGGGAGTTTTACTGTATTCGAGAATCCACCACGGTGCTGATGCAATCATTTCTTCAAGGTCTTTCTGAATGACGTTTTTGAAGCATCTCAGAAGTGTGGTTTTCTCAGGACATTTTTGGTTCTTTCCTTTCTTTCGCAGCGTGTAAATGAGGTCATGATCCGATATATCAGATCTGATGACGCCATTGCACCTGTTTATTGCAGGTTTATTTGTAAAGATACAATCTATCAATGATTGCGTGTTATTTGTAATACGAGTCGGTTTACTTATCAGTTGCTTAAAACAATGGTCATTCATCAGCCTTATTAAATCTTGTGATTTGGAGTCCGTTTTTGAAACGTCTATGTTAAAGTCTCCAATTACGTATGTTTCATTGTTTTTGCATTTTTCTAGCATTTGAAGAATTGTTTCATGCATATTGCTGGTAGCTGCACTAGGAGGCACATATATCAGGACAATGTTGATTTTAATGACAGATTTGGATACGGTAACGTGAAGTAATTCTACACTTTGAGAGAGAGTTGTTTCATGTATCTCAATGTCATAATCTTCGTGTACATATAGTAATAGACCACCGCCTCGTTTTTTGTAGCATGTGATATTTGGTCTATCTTTACGTACACAGTTGTAGCCAGGAATATGAACTTCGTTGGTTTGAATGTCAGAATGAAGCCAAGTTTCAGAGATACCAAATACATGAAACTTAAAGTTCGAGATTGTGTTAGCTATGTCGTCTTTCTTGTGCTTGGACATTATGTCTCTGACGTTCAGATGACCAATGGATATTCCTTTCATATGTTTGCTTTTAACATCACTCAAGGCATCTTCTGAAGTTAATGTATCTGTGTCGGATGTTTCAACGTGGTACAGCTAGGACAAATCCATTCCATACATTCCGAACGATATTTGGGGTGATGTTTACGCAGACATATTTTGTGGAATGATGCTGAACATTTACTGCACTTCAGGCAGTGAGCTCTAGGTTTTGTTTGTTTGCAGATGATGCACGGTTCTTTAGGCAGAACACAAAGGTTGCATATCCAAATTCCTTCAGCAACAGCCTTGCGATACGCTGCAGTTCGCATGTCAAGGCATGTTCTGTGATATTGGGATTTGCATTGTACGCACTTAATGGATTGTTGATTTGGCTTTCCATTCTTGTCACATAAAGTGCACGTCATTTTTGTTAGTTACTGTATTAACTAAAGCCGCCTACCTCAATCCACGTCTACTGCTTATGAGCAAACTGATTCCGAGGTATCCGCACGCTTAAATACAGGTAGCCAGAGTTTATAATTTAGTCACAGGTATACATATCTATGTATTTAAAAAGGTACCTAATTTTGTACACATAAGTGACACTCATTTTATATAACTAAAATCCAGAACTTAAATGAGGTGTCACAGTCACAATTAACTTTTTGGCGTCGATTTTTTTCCCACTGATTTCTACTCCAATTACGAGCTTTCGATTGGTGTAATTTTCACCCTATAACTAGCACTTCTACTGCAGTTTTTTATTTAAAATGTGGGAGCACATTTTTTACGTGACTGCTCCTTCTGAATGTTCTGGATAATGTAACTACCCTACCTTTAATCAGAAGCACGTCCAACATATCTCATTGACAGTGAGTTGATAGCTTCGACTGATTTCATTGCCTAGCATATACAAACTAAAACTGCAACAGCCTTTACATAAAAAAATCATTTTATCAAAAAGTTTTAATCCCTGAACTCATGTGAAACTCCATTTTTAACATCTCTCTTCTATTTTGCTCTCTCTCGGCGTATGTACATAATCAATTCGAGTTGGTATTGTGGGCTGTGGCTGTTGTTTCTCTATCTACCTGCATATATGCTCATTCGTGTTGCATTAATCTTCTTATCGGTTAATTATTATCAAATATAAAAATTTAGGTTAGTTCATACAACATTGTCGATGTGTCTCCACATCCGTTTACTCACATTGGTCACATGTTACATGTAACCATTATATAGACTTCTCAAATTGCTGCTCATATACAAGGTTAGTGATAGTAGTGCAGTGCTAACTTTTTCGAATACCCAAGCTAGCTGTAGATATGGATTCAAAGGAAATTGAAGAAGGAACTATAACTCCTCAGGCGATAAAGATTGTACCTTTCCAATCCAAAATCCGCCCGCAAATAATTACAACCTTAATCGGTATGCTAAATGACTTGGTAGTGACAAACTTACAAGAGCAGCGACTAGTATTCTGAAACCAAATTGCACTTAAGAATATTATGTTCTGATGCCCTAAAATTTGTTTTAGTTTGTCTAGCATGCGTCGAGGTTGGAACAGTCCTAACTTGGACAAGGTATGCACTGAAAATTGAATGAAACGAAGTTAAGCAAAACGAAATGGAGAGCTAGCCAATAATTAAATGTTTCATTTTGTCACTGTTAAGTCCAGCTCTTCCAGATCTTGAGAAACGAAATACTTTCGGAGGACTTACAATTAGTGAAAAGTCATGGATAGCTTCTGCTGTCACGGTAAGGCTTGAGACTTTCAACAGTGGAAGAGACAATAGCGAGTTTAAGCATCTTCATTTTTCGTTAGTTTGGAGCGATTTTTAGCGGTCCACTAGCTGGATACATTTTGGATCGGGTAGGAAGACGGAAAAGTATGGTATTTCTTTCCTTTCCTCTTATCATTGGATGGGTGCTAATAGCATTTTCCCCGTCGGTTGTTTTTATGAGCATTGGCCGATTTTTAACAGGTATGATTTCAAAATAAACTTTGGTTGTTTATGAAACTCTTCTTTCAGATTCATAAGCATTCATACATTCACACATTCACAATAGCAATGTTTTAAACTGATAGGAATTGCAATCGGAGGATATATATTGGTGTGCAATGTATATCTAGCTGAGATAAGCGAACAAAGAATCAGAGGCACGATTATGACAGGCACTTGCATCGCGTTAGGGGGTGGAATGCTTTTAACGTAAGTACGACAAAGTTCATTCTTATAATATTTATATTCAATCATTTTTACATTTTCCTGTTTATTGATGAAGCGTTAATATTACCTAATTTAAAATTTCGGATCCAGATACGTTCTAGGAACATTCTTTTCTTGGTTTGTGTTATCTGTCGTCAATATTTGTATTTCCATTATCATCTTATTAACCATCCGAACAGTCCCGGAATCTCCAGTGTACTTGATTCACAAAGGAGACAAAAAGAAAGCAGGAAAAGAGCTGATGCGTCTCAGGGGAGCTACAGAATTTCAACAAATTGAGTTGGAACTTAATGAGGTACCACTACTACACATTTTTACGGTTTCTTTCACAACTGCTAAAACTTCAAAAACCTTTAAAAAATTACTCAAAGGAAAGAATCTGTACATTTGCCATTTCATTTCTTGACTGCATGATTTATACACGAATATGTACATATTCATGTAATAAGGGGAAAAAACTACCTGGAATTCTTTTTGTAGCTCCAATCTAGCACCTTGAAAGTAGAGACCCAAGCCCAAAAGTCAACCGAGAGTCCATCTCTGTGGAGAAATCTGACAAGACGGGGTTCTCTAAAAGCAATTGGGATCACTTTCGCTCTCATGGTTTTCCAACAGCTTTGCGGAGTAAGTCCATTGAATGATTTACTTACTTCATCGCATCCATTTGCTCACTCTTCTGTAGGTGTGGGTACACATGAGTGAGCATAGAGCCAGCTCGTACTTACATAATACAACGCGGTCGTGCATTAGCGTATCGGGCTCAAATTATAATAACTTTTTCCCATTTCAAAAGAAAAGGGATGCTCATATAATATATTATTCATCATGTTGCTTTTTAGGTGAATGCAGTGATATTTTTCGCAGCAACTATATTTTCCGCCGCTCAAACAAATCTGGATGCAAATGTGTGTGCCATTATAATAGGGGTCGATATATTGTTCGCAGTCTTCTTGACGTCATTTCTCATCGACAAGCTCGGAAGACGGATGCTTTTGTTCATTTCCCTATTGGGCCTTACTGTTTGTCTATCCTGCCTCGGAGTTTTCTTTTATTTACAACGGAAGAACGATGGAATTACTCCCAGTGGCATATCATGGGTACCATTGGTCTGCCTCATGCTCTTCATGATACTCTACAACATTGGTATTGGACCACTAGGTAATTAATGAGCTAAAATTTATCATGAACTATAAACTATATTATTATGGGGCAACTCAATGCTCCTTTGTGTGTCAAATTGCAAACAATGAGTCAAAAACACAAAGCATACATGGGCAGCTGCTATTATTATCACCTACCTACCTACCCACAGTTTTGCATGAGGTTATATATACAATCCAATATTTAATTAATATGATTTTCTCCCTTTCTAATGCACAGCTTGGTTTCTCATGAGTGAATTACTTCCAACGGATGTTAAAGGTTTGTCTTTCTTCCTAGTACTAAAACATAATGTACTCCTACTCTATCAATGTTAAAAATGTGATACAAGACGTCTGAAATTTTACACACTTTCACCAGGCCCAGCTTCTGCAGCCGCGACATCCTTCAACTGGCTATTAGCATTCGTCGTCACAAAGACCTTTGAAGACTTTATCAATTTGTTTGGAATTCATATGTGCTTTTGGTTCTTTGCTGCCATTTGTTTCATTGGTTTCGTCTTCTGTCTCCTGTTTGTTCCAGAAACCAAAGGGAAAACGTTGGATGAAATACAGAGACAATATTTTACTGAAGACAAGAAGGTAACAACAAGCCTGTAGTAGTAGGCTAATTAATTAATTAATATTTATTTCACCTATTTTACTTCAGCTGTACAAACAATAAAGCTTAACTAGATCACTTCATTTATATGACTTCATCAACTTTATCATAACAACTTTGCTCATTGAAATGTAATTGTGAAAGGTGTGAGCATGGTCAAGTTCAATCCATTAACTTGAACTTCTCCACTTGGCAAAATGCTGAAATCAGTGTGGGCATCGCCATTGACGGTGATTCTTGTGATTTCTTTGTCGACTCCCATCAGTCGGATGGTGTTCAAGACTTTTTGGCTCATTTCGCTATATTCATTTCGTTCAACTTGATTTCGCAGCGTTCCGTTGGTGTAGGTGTATGAGGCAAGGAAATATAGTCCAGAGTCTTGTGGTTCTACAAAGGAGTAGGAGAAAAATAAAGTTAGTAAGTTGAATGAAAAGCAAAATAATGATGATGATGAATAATGGATATCCTGCCGATCTTGCCATCAACCGTAATTTAGCAATCAGCAGGATGATGATGATGACAACTGACTTCATTCAAAGGAAAGCATGTTCTACTACTACAGTGTTTGGTACAAATACAAACACAAAACACAACTAATGCCGACACTATTAGCCAAACAAGTGCTTGTTGATTCCATTATTTTGTCATTAGGTAATATTACGTAGCCAACAAAATACGGAGAACGGAGCCTTGTCAAGCAACTCATAGCAATGTTCTCCGTGTGTAATATTCATAGTGAAAGCTTATATACGCGTAGTGTCAATGCAACCCTAGCGTTATAAGAATGGGGCAACGTGAGACTCTGTTCGAACTTTCATAGTTTATATAGCCGATTGCTTGTTTTGCATTTTGGCTTACCAATTGAGTTTCCATCATCATAATAGAGAGTGCCCTCCGCCGAAGATTCATCATCAAGAGCGATGATCAGACCGAAAGGATTTTGACGGGACGCATCTGTGTTCATTGCAGGTTCTTGTGTTGGCAAAACTTTGCCACCACGAACGTGCAAGTTAATGAATCCAAATGGAGCGTCAAGATTAGTATAGGCTTCTCTGACATTAACCTGCCAACAGTAATAATTGTCATGAAATTAATCGAGTAAATGCAAAATACTCAACATGTTCCTACAGACGGCGAAAATGAGATGATGATGATGATAAGTACATTTGAGAGTTGGGAATATGATATCCATTAAGGTTAAGTGATTAGGATGTGCATAATTCATCATTGTTTCGTGCTCTTTGTCATTTCAACGAAGCATATATCTACTTTGCAATTCAATAAAGAGTGTTTGTTTTAAATAATATTATGCATAATGTAATGTGTGTGTAGGCTTTTTTACCTCAGCACCATCATAGTAGCTGTACCATCTTGCATCTGGGAAATAAGCTCTCACAGAGACATGTCCTTCTCTTAAAACTGGGGAAATCAAGAATCCAGAGCCCCACATCATTTGTTCATCGATGCCATGTGTTACAGAATCGGAGGTGAATTCATGGAACAGAGCTCGAACTACAGTGCTTCCCTTTGTCTTATGATTAAAGAACAATGTGTAGAGGTATGGAAGGAGAGTGTAGCGAATCAAAAGAGCTCGACGGGTGGATTCCCTTGATTCAGGCCCCCAAATGGCTGGATCTTGTTCCTGAATGGGGTAACATTTTTAACTTTAATAGAGTCTTTGAAGATATAAACAGCTGCACTAATTGACTAATTGAGAGCGAAATTATCGTGGAGGTGTAGAGCAAACTTACAGCGTTTCCGAGGGCATTGTGATTCCTGCTGTATGGATAAAATGCACCAAGTTGCTGCCAACGGGTGCACATTTCTTCGTTTGTGGTCATGCCGAAGCCACAAATGTCACTTCCAGCGTATGGCATTCCAAACAGGTTGAAATGTAAAAGAGCAATGATTGATGCCTTCATATTCTGCCATGTTGACATGTTATCTCCTAACCAATGTGCAACCCAGTTTCCAGATCCAAGGAAAGTGGATCGGGATACAACAATGGAGCGCTTTCCTAATATATCTCTCACAGCACTGAAAATTAGTAAAAATCTCAATTGCTTATTAAAATGAACCAAATTGAATAAAATGCTGCTACATAAAATTACATCGTGAAATGAATTTAGGGATAACTTACGTCGTGGTGGGTTCGCTTTCACTCCATCCGTACAAGCTGTGCGTGTCATAATGCCTTCCAAAATCTTGCTCAAAGTCCATACAAGCAGTATTGTCGATGAGATCACGAGTCTCAATGGCTAATTTTACATTTTGAATACAAAACGACCTTCAATTAACGTAAATTCAATAAATGATATATTGAATAAAAAACAATTTGTCTAACATACCTGGAACATAAGGTGGATTGTTGTACTTGTTATTTTCACATCCTACAACAACGTCTCCCTTTCCCCAATTTGCTGGTTCATTCATATCAATCCTAATCGATACATAGACACACATAATATATATGCTCTGAGAGGTAATGCTAGAAGTACGTCGTAACTAAAAGTGTCTCGTTTGACAAGATTTACGAACCATATTCCGTCGTAGTCAATGAGATTCTTGTATTCTCTCAAAAGCATGGCCCACCACTGTTTCGTAGAATTTCTGGAGTAATCTGGATAGTACACCTGACCAGAGAATTGGAATTTATATTTATTATACATATATAATCGACAGTTATTTAAAGCTTCTACGACCTTTTTAAGTACGTACCTCTCCGGGCCAACAATTTCCGATCCAAGGCTCACCGCTGCTCCTCTTAATCCACACATCCATTTCATCCCCAAGATCAAGGGCTGGGTACGTACCACGAGGTTCATCAAATTTAATAAAAGGATCCTAAAGGGGTAACGTGAAACATGTCAAGCGTTAATCAAGAATCCGGACTATTAAAACCGATTTTGTATCACTGAAGGTTAGGAGGCTTACCACAATTGGAATAAACTTAATTCCCTTGCTTTTCAGCTCAGCAATATAGGCGGGTAAGTCGTGAAACCGGTTGCTGTCATAAGTAAAGTCAAGCTACAAAGAGACATTGGAAAAGTATAAGCCGAGTGAGCTCTTTTGAAATTCATACATTTATCTGGAGAGCTAATAGCATTCTCGGAATTAATAAAAGTATAATATCCCTCTAAAATCTCTACTTACCTCGTTGAGCATTATGTCAATGTCACCATATTGGATATCCTATGAAAGAATTAATAATAAATTAGCAATGTATTAGCGCATTGTGGTTAATTAGAAATTTTCGTAAACCTCAGTCATTATTATTAACCCAACCTGAGGAATTCCAGCAGCCGCAGTTCGGTCTACTGTTGCTTGCATCGTTTCAATTGTGTCATATCCCCAGCGACAAAGTTGAAATCCTAGGCCAAAATAAGGTGGGATGGACTGTCTACCGATGGCCTGTTTGTTGTAAGAATAAATATTGTATGCCCTTTAGACATGCCATCATAAGAAATGAAAGTACAGCTTGCGTCTCCTTCATTAATCCTTTGTAAATTATTAAGGCTTAAGTTCGCATTAACCTCAGTGAACTGCTGCACACTTTCTTCAACTGTTGGCCCAAGGAAGATGTAAATGTCGAGGAGACCACCGATGGTTCTATACACATACCCTGGAGTTGGTTGTATGACAAACTCTAGGGAGAAAGTTAGACATGAAAACATTACATGGTAATGGGATCAGTAGCTCTGCACAGCAGCGCAGTTTTAAGGTACAACATTTTCCCATTTTATAAAAGCATGTGAGAGGCAATTTCCTACAGCTTCGGTCTTATTTTCGTTTTTGAAGAAGAAAGGTGTTTTATACTAGGAAGAGGAAAAGTATAACGGGCAGGTGATAGGTTAGCAAACATTTGTACTGCCGTCTGTCTTACCTTGTGCATTGCTGTTGACAATTACAACAGAGTGAGCATTTCCATCATTTTCAACGACCGTGTAATAAGGATGTACACCGTATGAATTCTTGTAGCCCTGAAAATAGTAATGAAATATTGATAAAATGAGTTTACGCTACGCAAGAATTGATTAGTAAACTCTTCCAGCATTACAACTGGAAGGCGTGTCATGTTGGACTAGTGTAAGTATCTATACTTTCACAATCAATAAAATTTATCTATTATGTCAAACAACAAATTTGTCTGATATCATTCAAAAGGACATATACTTATCATCAGAAGCCTACCAACAACAGCTAGTATGTAGTGACTGTACAGCTTAATGTTATAGTGGACCAGCAAATAGTTGAAGGCATAAGTAAACTTGAATGGCTTGATAAGAACTTGTGACTTACAGTTGGGCTCTGATCTCTGGCAAAAAGTGGTACTGGAGTGAATTTGGAAAAGTCATGTCGATATGAGGGTTGCTCATTTTCCCCTATTCCGTAAGCATTTGTGGATGGGATTTTGATTCCTAGCTGAATGAACTGGTCGGAAAATGTGAGTCCACCCAATGATGTGTCAAAAACTGCTGTCCCTGTTGACTCACGGATGACTTTAAATGAGAAAACGGGCTCATTGGTGAACTCAATGCGGAACAATGGAGATTCTGGCCCGGATGCTGGTGGGTTAATTTTCAAAGGCACCTCGTATCTATCAGTTCCGTCCGTAATCTGATTGCATGACAAAGCAAATCGTTCATAATGGTTAGGGCTTCCTTTTCCCTTTAATTGCAATGGCTTCCCAGCCTTTTCATTGTTGAAACTGTTACCTTTATCCTCAGCCTGTAGTCAGACTGCACATCAAATGTAGCAATCAACGTTTCCGAGTCATTTCCAAAGTAGCTTACATTCGTGGAACGATTCAAGGTAACTTTATATCCCGTTGGAGTTTCTTCTGGTGTTCCAACCATTTTGTATCCGTAATTCGTTGGGACGTGGCACCAAGGAGTACCTTCCTCACCTGTGCACCATTGGCAGCCCCTTTCCAAACAATTTTCTTCACTGGCATTGGGGTCAGGATGGCAGTCAACTCTTTGGGGCACAGGTACACATTGTTGTGCATATGCTAAACAAAAGGAGGTTTCTTTAATGAGGAGAATCTCTAAACTTTCTAATGCTAATTAAAGTATTTAAATATGTACCTGCTGCACACAGCGCTAATAATATTAATGCAACCCTCATTGTTCAAGTTTGGAATGTACTCACTGGAAGTTGTTCCAAATGAAAGTGAAGCTAATACCACAAGCTTCAGCTCATAATATTTAAGCGAAATTATTGAAATAAGCAGAGCCTCCCGAAATTACATTGTTCATAATACGTAATCATTTAAGACGGGATATGAACCTGAAAACACTCCGTTAGTGTCATGAGTCATGATAATTATTGTCATTTTCAAGTGTGGTTCACCTGTCAGATTGTAATTTTAATTCTGATAACTCCGGATTATGATGGCAGTTTTCTGATAATAAGATTCGCTGAAATAGGCATATGGTAGCAACCTGGGATTCGCAAGAAAACACGTGTTAAACCAAATGTTGTCATTTGTTGGAAATGACAACTTGAGAGTGATTCGGAATGCTGTCTCAATCAGTTATCATTAGCACTAATTTTCATTTCAACAAAAATTGCAGTTTCATATACCTAACCACGATGACATTATCTGAAGGTCACAAAGCAGATGAATGTATTTACTTACACATATCTGATATGGAAAATTGTAAATGTGCTGATATCATGAAATTGCGTTGCTTAATCCTAAATTTCCAGGTATAAACTCCTGTCACACATTGCTATTACGTATATCGCTTTTGTAAGATTTCGAAATGAAAGAGGAAATCAAGTAATATATTGTTCCATGAGGCGACTCCTACATTCATGTTTCATCCATTCAGAATATGTAATATGTATGCTTTAATAACAAGTATGACGTACGATTTCTGTTTAAACTTAAATGTTAACGTGCATGTATTGGATTTCCAAAAATCTGAAATATTAATGAATATATTATTAAATTTCACAAAGTTTTGTTAATTTAATGAAAGATGCACATTTGTAAAACAGATTAGTTAGTAAGTAAAACTTTGACGAGTATACAGATAGTCTGTTTATATCTATTCTTTGACGTCAAACTTTTAATTACTATAAGAGCCATAGAGCGAGTTTACCTATTGACCTAATTACAACAATCTCACAAGACTATAATTTCTAATTTGAGATAACATTTTGCATACTTTTATGAGAAGATGCACAACCTGGATGATCCCATAAGGTTTTTGTATTGCCGAAACCAAAATGCTTTTACATACCAATACAGAAATTCAGTAGATATCCAAGCTTAGCCGCATACACTGTTTTGAGCATTGTATTAGCACTGAAATCTTATATAGAGCTGTTGTACATCGTCTTTTCATTTGAAGGCCAGTTCAGTCTGCTTAGGTTCTCGTGACTAGTTCCTCTTTGTTAAGTAGATTAGTACTTCTATTGCATTAAAGCATTAAAAATAGATTTGTTTTTCGCCTAAGCATTTATTAACAAGAGTCAGTTCCAGTGTTAAATTAACCTTTCAGGATCTACGAAATCTAACCAAACTTTTGTTTTAATAGGATATAGTAGGTAAAGTCCATGCAATGTAATATTTTATATGACATGTCAACCTATTACGAACAACGTGAGGGCGGCTATAATAACTATAATCCAGGCAAAAGTAGATTTTTAATACAGTAGACACCATAGAACGATATAAACAAGCCATCACCTGGAGAAATTTCTTGGACGAATCACGATTATTAGTATATTGTTGTCAAACAATCAAATTGCACCGGTCACGGTTGCATACTTTCAAAAATACTGCGTCTCTCATATAATGCTATCATGGTTGGCTATTGTTGACGGAAATAGTGGTAAATTGTAAGTTTGTTTCCTGGCATCTGCCACTCGATCTGCGGTGCATTGTGTACCAGTAGTTGTGAATCCAAACAAAATGGGAAAGTAACCCACCTGTAGAAGATTCACTCTATTCCCTTCTCCTTTACCACTACTCTTGCCCTTCTATGCCCCTTACTACTTGCGCACGGATCGTCCTCTCTACTGATAAGATGCTAGGAATGAAAGGTACACAACGAGAGACCTGTTCGGTCAGAGGTTCGCGGTGTAATGCTTAATGTCCCAAAGGAACACCAACGTTTTATTGCTATCTTCTACTTCTACCTTCATCTACAAGTACATTCAGTCACAATATATATATATATTTATACGCACAAAGCTTCAATACAAGCTACATACAAGCTACTCTCCACTCATATACACTCACTCCACTACATCCTCCCCAACTGCCTAAGCGATGCTATCGCCTCCTCCCCCGGCACCTGAAAGTTTTTTGTACTTCTTAACCCATTTAAACTCAATCTTAGGTTGCCCCCCATTTCTACTCTTCGCTTATTTGCGAGTATTGGCGGATACAGTGTCGTTTCTCCCTAACCTGTTCTTAAGTGTTATTCATTTTAGATTTTTATAATTTTATCAAAGTTGAACATCAAATCCTTGTACCTAACCTGCTCGAAATCGGTAATTTTATCAAAAGGGTTGGACCCTCGCTCTCAACTTCTACAACACGTTTTACAGTCTCATTCTGGTCGTTACACAATATAACACATTCATTTTTATCGGTCGCAGACGCAGCTGCTATCCTCTTCATAATTTCTAATTCCTTATTTGTACGATTAACAACATCAAACTCATTAGATACAGAAAATTCAGTCTCAACAACAACACGATTAACAATTTCATCTTGCTGCTCAACAATAATTTCCTCAGGCGCTTTGGGTGCGCGTTCTTCCTCGAAGTTCCCGTCTAAGTTACTTCCAAACGTTATAGAAACCGAGTTATCAATAATTTCGATATATCTTTCTGAATAATCCTCTGCTTCGCTAACAATCTCACACTAGATATAATAGTATCAAATCGCATCAAATAAACCTAGTTTACAATCAAGTTTCCAATTCATAACCGACTTAACAACATTTTCAATAATACAAACAGTTTCAGGTTGTTCATAACACAGTTTAGCCATGCAATAATACGATAATACATTACTCGTTGACAAATTGCGAACTTTTGTTGTCTCATTTCTCCACAACTAAATTGCATTAAACAATGAAAAGTACTTTTCTCTGGTGAACGCTTTGCGTTGTTTTTCATCTCTAATCGTCTTTTTCGTCGCGTTCTATCTCTGCTCAACTGATTTTCCCTGAGAAAAAGTAAATGGTCTGCGGGTAAATTTGATAATGTTGGAGTAATCTAAGCCTGATATTAATTGGTCAAAATAAACTGAACTTCATTTTCTCACAGATTTCTAATAATAAAGCAAAAATCATCTGTGCGTAATTTAAAACGCGTCTTGGGAGGAGCCCCTCCTCATCTCTTCGCCTGTACTCAAACGTTTGCTCATCCTTACTGATTGACTTATTTAAGTAAAATTTTACAAGCACATCAAAAAACTAACCTGTTCACTAAAATTGAACTGCTTGTGGATATCTTGCAAATCAAGCACATTAACAAAATATAACCCAAAATCTCTTCTGAAAGCGTCAAGATCCCCAGCTCCAAAGACAAATTTCAAAATACTAGCATTTATAAAAATCGGAAAAAAGATAAGTTCTAACTTTCTAATGTAAGGCAATCGCGTCTACAAAAATCATGAGTATCACAAACAAATTGAATCAGCGCAATCAAACGGAAATAAGAATACACATATCCCATTCAGTATCAATAGCTAATGTACATTTCGTTAATATTATACGATACATATCATCAAGTTCATCTTCTTCCTTCACAAATCAAAAAGCTTTTGTTGAGGGAATGTCCCGTTTTGTTACATGTCCGGAGTAATCCGAAACGATCTTGTCATGACTCCAAAGGGATGTGACGACACGGCGAGTGTCCGCCGGAGGTTCATCTTCACCCTGTCCTGAGTCACTGCACACTCAACGGTAAAACTTTAATTTGGAGTTTTCGCATTTAAAGCGAGTTCAGTAAACTGAGCCTTCTTCAATTGCTTCTTGTGAGTAACTGAGCCATCCTACTGAAAAAAATGATACATAAAACTTATTGCCTTCGTGTAAAAATGCGCTTATCACGGTAATTTACATTACCACGCGTTCTCAACTCTTTTATACTAACATCCGGTTCTTTACAAACTACCAATTCTTTAAGTGACAAAATAGGTTTCTTTGTAATAAATTGTGTGGGTAATATGTCGTAAATCTGACACTCGTCGTTTTGGAACAAAGCCTTTTGGCATGTCCAGGATATAACTTAAATCGCTTTTCTCAATATCAATATTTAGGTATCAAAACAGATTCCGCAATTGGAACTTCCCCAAACAACTATTCTTTTTCACTTTCTTTCGTTTATGACTCTGACAAATCTGACCGCTACGTACAAAATCGGCTTTCTTTCTTATTCAATTCCAATAAAAACGTGGTCCTCAAGATAACTATGACCTTTGTCTACCAAAATAATCTGCCTCCGGTGCGGAGTTAAATAAGACATTTTCCTTTCCTATGTGGACTTAGTAACACAATAACCAGCTTGTAGCTTTCATTAAAATCGATCTCTTACTCTTCGCGTTTCAACTACGCGTATTTTGCGCTTCATTTGCGCGTGCTTGCGTTTCGGCTTCGTTCTCTGACGGACCCCTACTTGCAACATGTGAATCCACACGAAAATCTGTACTTCGGCTTCGCTCGTTGGCGGACCCCTACATACACATGGGTAACTACATACATCTAACAGACCCCTACATGTGGGTGGGCTTCGCTCGTTGGCGGACCCCTACATACATTGGTTCCATTAACATTACATTTTAACTCCTCAAAATTATTTACAATACCCTTGTTGCTAGGTTTTACCCTTTTTACCCCTAATTGTCGCATACGCCTACGCAAGATTCCATTTACAAACTCAAAACGTTGAAGAAAAGTAATGGGCCCAGTACCATTCCTCAGTTTTCTATCTATCTCCTCAATATCTTTTTCTTTCCCTGTTATAACATAATGTGAGAATTAAGTTTTCAAAGTTAACGCAAAGTGTAATTATAAATTCAGAACTCCTGACAAGTTGATCAGACTCATCAGCAGGTTAATCATCAACTGGCATGCGCGATAATATATCCGCTAAAATATTACGTCGGCCTTCATAATATTAATAACCCCAGTTTTCGATTTCAAATGACCATCTAGCAAGTTTTATTACTCAATGGTGACTTACAATGCGTTAAAGCTTTATTGTCCGTGAAAACAGTAAACTTGCTAATTCCTAAGAATTCCTTGAAACTTCCTAATTTCAAACAAAATTGTCTTACATTCTTTCTCACTGCTGTACGTAATCTGGTTTCTGAATTTTTAAACTTCTTGCTTGCATAAGCTACAACTCGCTTTTTCCCCACTATCTCTTGTGCTAAAATAGCTCCCATTCTCTATCGCTCGCATCAGTATTTAAATACAAAGGAAAATTATAATCTATTCCCTTTAACAGAATGTTCTCTCAAAATTCTCTTATTATTTTCAAAGTTCTATCCTTTTTTTAATTCCAATAGAAAATGTATTCGTCAATAACCTACTTATTGGAGAAAAAAAAATCTGCAAGATTAGGTATGAAACTGCTCAAATAACTGCAAAGTCGTTTAATTTTAACACATCTTTTCCGTTGATAGGTACCTATATGTATGCAATTGCTGTAACTTTTTTCCGGATTTGCTCTAATACCCTCATCAAAAATGATATGTCCCAGATATTCTAACTTCTGGTTGCAAACTTTTTTTCAAATTGATTGATAACTTTGCGGCCTTAAGCCTATCAAAAACTAAACGCAGATGGACCAAGTGTTCTTCCATGTTCTTGAAAATACGATAAATCATCCATGCACACGAAGCATATCTTCATAAATAAACCTTCTAATACCCTATTCATTAATTCAACAAAGGTGGCTGGTGCCCCGAGTAATCCAAACGGTAATACCAAAAATTCATTCAATGTACCATTGCCTTAAAATACTGTAGTAAAAGACTGTCCTCATTCGTTAAAATTCAAATTAAGATCTTTCTCAACTATATCTGTCTTTGACCCTGGAGACTCTGAAGAAGCCTCCTCAAATTTCTCATTCTGTTCGCTCATTTTACAAATGTTCTACATTAGTTACTACGTAATCATCAAAAATTGTAATATGGTAAACGATCTTTGGTTTGTATTGAAAAGTGGATTTGATTCTCTAACAAAAACTGTTACTTTCAAATGGTCTCGTCTAGCCAATCAATATGCATGAAATAGGTTCTGTTTCTACTATCATATTGCATGAAAGAAGGAAAAAAATATCTAAATGTATCTAAATCCTGTCTTTACGTCTCTGTGTTCTGAATGGCTGGTCCGAAATTCAAATAAAAGAATAAAAAAAAGGTTGGTGTGCTCTCACTCTGTGTATGTATACATAAGTACGCTTCCCTAAAAAAATATTACCTTGCCTCAGATAGTTACGCTCTAGGCGTGTGTGGCGCTAGTGTATAACCTACATGTACAAATATACATATACCTTGTATACGCTTTCTGCGTGTTCTTTTTAGCTACCACTGACTAATTACAATTTCATTGACCTATCTGATTACTACATAACGATGTTTTCTGTCTTGAATGATGAATGACACGACGTGCGTTTAATTACGCGTCTGTAGCGAAAGCTACTAAAACAAAGTCCAAACGGCGTTGTCACTGGCAAAATTCTCTCTGAGGTCGAACACTGCGACTGTCGGCGGTTATCAGCAACTTGGCGTTGTAACAGCTACCCGGTGGTTAATTACTGTCCGTAATTTCGTTCAGGCGGCGGTGGGTCAGTTCACCAATGGATGGAAAAAATAATGTGATGACTTGTCCTCGTTTTCGGGTTGGATTTGGCACTTTTTCCACAAATATTCGGTCCTTTGCTCAATTTCACTGGCTGAAAATAAATTTAAATTTTCGCTATAGCGAGTTTTAACTTCTGTTAATTATTCACTAACTGCTCAAAATCAAAAGATCACTGTTCTTCTGGAGGTATCGCCATATGTAGAAGATTCCACTCTATCTCCCTTCTCCTTTACCACTACTCTTGCCCTTCTATGCCCTTGCTACTTGCGCACGGATCGTCCTCTCTACTGATAAGATGCTAGGAATGAAAGGTACACAACGAGAGACCTGTTCGGTCAGAGTTCGCGGTGTAATGCTTAATGTCCCAAAGGAACACCAACGTTTTTATTACTAATCTTCTACTTCTGCATTCAGTTCTACAAGTACATCTGC
>LJIJ01003147.1:0-20934 GCA_001718145.1 Orchesella cincta | reverse complement strand
ATTGGGATGAAATGTACATAACCTTCATGTTTCCAAATTAAAGTCTTATTGATAAAAATCCAGGAGATGGTTTCAAATGTCAAATGAAATATCCAAGGATATTGTGATACAAAGTGTTTCTTGAAATAAAGAAGAGCTCTTAGTAGTTTTCGTATTAGAAAAGAATATCATTTTATTTGCGATTTTACAGATTTCATTATATTTGTGTTTCTTTTATGGCAGACAATCCCTTCAGAAATGCGTCAGAGCTGCATCCACCTATAAAACTCGTTCTGTTGCTGTCGTGCCGGGTTTCACTATCTGAATTGGTAGATTTTATTCTCGATTGCGTGTATTTTAAGTTCGTCCCATTTCCAACCCTAGAAATTGGAGCGTCACAAAGTTTGGCCTGGTTGTTTTTTGGTTCAAACGTAACTCTGCAGCATCCACTTTCTTTCCACTGCACATTAGTTTCGAGTTTTTTGCTGTTGGATTTGAGAAATATATTTGTAATCAAAATCATTCTGACTAAGGAAATTTAAGTGATTAAAAATTCCATAACAAGTGAAAACTAACCCTGGATTTTGAGTTGGCTTCCCATCATTCCTCGATGCTGGGATGTCATTTTGTCTTTGATTTCGCCGAAAATGGAAAAAGCCATAAATAAGAGGATTTAAACTGAATTTGTGTGCAGGCAAATAGGAAAAGCCTTTTTGTATTTCGCTGATCACAGCCTGAAGCAGGATTTTTCTGTCAAACAGGTACCTAACACCAAAATGGGTTTGTCATAGAAAGAATTTCCAGGAATTATAGTGAACTTTCACTTTTTTCTTGTCATACACAGCGACATACCGTTGTAGGGTGTCCCAACAGAAAAGAAAGTGCGACGATGGTAACATCACTTGAGAGTCTCGAACGCTTGGCCCGAACTACAAGTGCGTCATGTATTTGATCTCCTTAGCTGCTTACTCTTAAAAAGCGAAAAAGTGTGCTTGTAGATGGTTTTTTCAACCAGGTAACATGTCAAAATTTTTTTACATTTTTGGGCAGTTCGGAATAAGGGTGAGGAGTCTAACGCGCCCGCTGTCGTTACTGATTTTTGACGCTGCTTGTCGTCGACATTGAACAAACTTGTAAAAGGAGTAATAAAAATGCAGAGATGAATTGCATGAGACTTATAAACATCAATCGACTGTGATGTCAGGGAAACACCGGTATTAGAGAAAGAAGAAGCTGAACATGTGTAAAGCACCTCATTACTCTTTAGATGGGAAGGCGTTGAAAGTAACGCACTGGCTCGTACGCACTTGAACTCAGGTGTTTCTCAGACAATGAATATTATAGACTGGGGAAACTGAAAATTAAACTTGCAATCCAGGCCACAACAAGCATAACTTTGCAACGCCCGTCTGCGTAAGCTATTGCCCAAACAGGTTTACTAGCCGCTAAAGAAAAGATGTAGGTTGATAAACAACGAAGCAGCAAAACCGGGAAAGGTAAGAAAAAAAAGCCCCAAAAAAAAATTTTTCCGGGAGAAAACTGACAATAAGTTGCACATTAATCCCCGGCTTGCCACGGAATACAGTGTAGTGCAACCGATCTGAAAGTAGACACGTTTTTGTTTGAGAAAATGAATTATTTATGCATGTTTGCATGTTCAGATATTAAAGTTGTTATAGGAAACATTTGATGGATGTTCCACTGGAACTCAATTGTTTGAAATTATTAATAGCAAAACGTCTTTAAACTTACTTCCAATGGCATCATGAGGAAAGTTACCAGCAAGTCCGCAATTGTCAAATGAAGCAGAAACAAGTTGATTCTGCTAAGTTTTCCTTTTCTGTTGAGTCTATAAAAATATTGGAAATAAGCAGTCGTTTATTTATATGAAATTTAGAAATAAATACGGAAATTGTCAAATTGATTTAGCGTATTGGTTTACTGGGTGATAGAAGAAAGGACGTATATGTTTTCCCACTGCGGAAAAGGACATGAGTAATGAGAGATTGTTATGGCAAGTCTGTGGCCATCATTAAACTGCATGTCAATTGGCAACTCCCGCGGTAGTTCCATTATTTGGAACTATCAAACTAGTTGTGGAATATGGAGGTCCGTAGTTTATATCTTCAGTAATGTTCATTGAGTTGAAGCTGTCTCGCTTGAAGACTCGGTTTCGAAGAAAATGTGGTGTTTTGAGCCATTCTTTGTTTTTTGTGTGAGATTTATAAGAGTAAGATGGAATAGGCTTTAATAAGGATGGTTTAGTTAAGAAGTTAGTAGTTCACTAAACTTTCACCATTTACAAATATATTTTGCACTTCGCCCCAGACTGAAAATATGGCTACATAATTGTTAGAAACATTCGGAAAGGAAACAGGAAGCAAGCACTGGTTTTTTCTTGCTGCTGAAGCGGACTGAGAAATTTTGTGGTGATCAGCCAGACAAAGGAAGCTGGGCTTGCTTCGAGAAGGGGATAGGCAGATCAGACGGTTTTCTGCTGAAATATCTAGCCTTCCTCTACAGTTATAGAGGTGAAAAGTATAATGATGTGTAAAAACTTTCCCCTAGTGCTAATATCAAAAAGACTTACCAAATTTTACAAATGTAAAATGGGAAGAGTACATGGAATGTTTGTATATTCGTACTTTTCAGCAAAAAAAGTTTTAAATTTAAAGCTTGAGAATGAACATCTGTCTCTCGAAATAAAAGTTTAACGTGTATTCGTTACAGACATTGCCGTTGGTAACCACTAATACCATAATTCGCAAACCCAGTCGTAACAATTTGAACTATTGGTTCAACAGGCGATTGGGAAATAGAATAATTGATTGGAGACTGAAAATTAAGTTATCTTAAAAGGAAACTTGTTTGAAGATAGTTGCAAGTTCTGAAAATTGAATTTTTCTGATGTTGAATGAATATAAGTTCGAAGGTAGATTTATTTATACTATACTAACTGAAGTTTTGAGAAATTCCGTTCCGAAGTCTTGCATCAGGATCTTTCTTCCAGCATACATTATTTGAAAAAAATCTCCGTAACTTTCAGTTGAAGTTATGCTTTACTATAATGAATACTGATCAAGGATGAGTCTTCTGGTACATACTTTCTTTTGATATCTGTACATATGGTTGTAAATTTGTCAAATATATAACACCATTTGAAATGATCATGAAGAAAGTAGTCATTTACTCTGCGTTTACATGTATACAAACATCAATCTACTTTTAAAAGTTGTACTATACAACATGGAACTTTAGTCAGGAAATCAGTCCATTTTTTTTCTTCAGTTAATAATAGGTTTTCAAAGGTGTCCTTGAATAAATGATAAGACGGCTTTGAATAAGGTCATATTGGAGGCAAGTATTGTATAAGGATTAGTTTGTTTTGTGAAGTACCAATTCTTGTGTATTTAATAACAAAAGTTGCAATGGACATTTCAAGAAATTTAAAGACTACATGTTTTAGTGATCTTGAAGGAAATATTACGAATATATTAATTGTGAAAGAAATACAGAACATCTTCAACGCAACAAATTTCTAAGCATATTAATATAAGTTTAAACGTCTTCCGTGAGTTGACTTTAATGCTGTTTGTTATAAGCCATATTTTGGCATGCAGCAACATCCTTAAGAAGCCTGTCAGTTTGATCCGACAAGTAACAAATGAAAACGACAGCAAACATTAAATTGTATTACGATATTCAAATTTGGTGACAGTTACGTTTCCGAAATGATTGCTAAAACTCCAACTTTCTCCACGCCGTCGCTCGCCTGTCTTATTAATAAGCAGTTGGTGTTACACAACAGATAATTGACAGGAGTTTGTTTTGAAATTTTATAATTTTAAATTTGACAGTTAGAAGACGTCGCCGTAAATTTGAATACGCCTCGTGCGAAAAACCGATTGAAAAGTCAATAATTTAAGCTCACTGATAAGAGTTCAAAATCGATTTCATGCGTGGCATTACTGGAAGGAAGTCCAGTGGGTGATGATTGTTATGTTGGAACCTGAGCACGTTCTGTAAGCTACTGGTTAAAACGGTGAATATGGCATGTCAAAAAATAAATATGCAGATTATCGACAAAATTGAATGTGATTATAAGAGGATACCATTTTCATTACGAATAATACAGCCAGTTTTTGTGTCTAAATTCGACCTTCAGTCCAAGGTGAAGTCTAATACATGGGATTAATTTGCAAATAGGGAAATCGAAAAAGTAATATTTATTGATAATCCAAGCATTCATCAAACGAGCAATACCTTAGCTTTTTTGTGTTGGTGTATATTTTTGGAAATATTGCTTTTGCTCTTTGAAAGCAAATAATGGGAATATACAGATATGAAGCCTGAAAGATATTCTTTCAAAGGATTCAAAGTATAACTCATTTGGAAGCGCATCTCATGTGAATTGAGATGGAAATGAAAATTTAAATAAAGTTCCTAGAAGCAGATCCTTTTCATCAAAATTCTGCTTAGGTGTATCAAGGACGTGATAGTTCTCGTAGGAGACTGAATAAATCACACAGAATATAACAAAACTAGAAAATGTGACATTTGTGAGAGATAAGCAGAATTTTGTTTGATTGAGATGATTAGTTTGGTTTGTAAATTTGGATATGTTGACGACTGGTCTAGCTCATGAACCAAGTAGGGAAAATGTAAATAATGATTATATTGATCATGAAGCATTCTTCAACTCAAGTAGTTGCTTTTTTGTCGTTGCTGATCAACTTTCTAGGGATTTTTAAACATGATATTTTTCTATTTTTTATTCTAGCAAAAAGAAAAATAAGACTAACTAACCAATGAGGAGTGGTGATTTTGTCCATGCTTCATACGAGACTTGAAATAAGGCACGAAATTTGAGGAAGGTTCCTGGAAAACCATTCATTTGAGTTGAAGGAAACTCATTTAAATAAATTACGTACAGTGAATCGTTTAGAAACAGAAACTTGAATGAACACGGAAGGAATATAAGAAAATATGCAATAAAACTCATTTCGCATTTGTGTGTATTAAAAAACTGTTATGAACGAGACTAAATCGACAGAAAACGAAACCGTGCTGGTGGTTGCACGTTAATTTAAGAAACATACACGTGCCTCTAGGAATTTACCAGAATGAAACATACAATTTATATGAGAAGGGGTTTTTAAGTTTCTTATTATGTCACAGTCTCCAGTTCTTATCTTAAGTCCATATTTTATATAATTACTAAACTTAAACTAGTGGCAAAATGTCACGTTGGCGGCCATTTTCAATTATACAATTTCGTGACAACTGTGAATTTGTATAAGCCGTTGTCTAGAGCGTTTAGGCCTAAACCAAATCAAACGATGTAAATCTGCTACAATTTGGCACGCCACGTTGTACAAAGCTTCCGATTCACGAGTAGGTGCACTCGTCAGCTTAGAAACCTGTACAGAAAATTGAACAAAAACAGATATTTGAGCTTCCATTACTTGCACTTTATCTCCAGAAATAAGTTTAAAAAGTTAAGCTAAAAATAAATGGACTAAAAATGGATGCCCCAAGCATCCATTTTGAGTTCGAGCACCTGCATTAACAGTGGCAAGGGCTTACAAGCGTGTTTGTGTATCCATTTCTAAAAACATTTCTACTTGAATAATTCGGATGTGTACTTTGAGAACAAACTTCATACACTTTTCCTATTAAAGCATCTACCATTGTCGAAATGACACTCGATTCTAATGTAACCTGAAAGGTTACTGATCTTCTGTGATTTGTTTTTGCCCTAAGTGCAGAATGAAAGAGGTTAAAAGCTTGGGTTTGTCTGATACTTTCACTCTATGTACTTCAAACATCAGTAGGATTAAATAAAGGAGAGTAATAGCAATGCCTGGAAGAAGAGAGTAAGAGAATTACACATTTAAGTACATTAGTTGAATGGGATTTGCTGCTGAGTGCTGTCGTAAGTATAATATCCATTCTACCACATTTTCACATATAAATATTATTATGAGTCTTGCTTCACTCTTTTAATAGGATTTCCGAGTTCATAGTTTCGAGCATTACGAAAAATCGCAACTCATAGAACCACTGCAAACAAGGGACATAATCTATGTCTTGTTTCTCATTGGACCCAAAATATGTAAGAGATGCGACTTTCAGAAAAGAAGTTTTCTGAATAGAAGAACCACATTTATAACAAGATGATAAAAATACATCGTTTAACATTGACAAGCTAGAAAGTCCGAGTCAATCTGATTTTCTTTTGAACCACTGTTCCAGAAGGTTTTCAAGAAAGGAAAATTCTGGGAATACCTTCGTACCAAGACCAAAAACTTATTCATTATTATAATGGATAAGAGGTTTCAACAAAGGTAAAAAATCTAAGAAAGAGATTGTCATCTTCAAAGTACCGTTGTATTCGTTTGAGACAAATGGTAAAAGTTGAGCTTTTCATTTAAAAAATGTTAACATTTCTGACTGTTACATTTTTGTTTAACAGCACGAGTTGCATTTTATGTTTGTAATGCTAACGATAAAAAGAGACGTAAAACATAATGGACTGCTCTCTTTCAGACACCGCAAGCAAACAATTTTTTACCGTGTAGTTAGGTTGTGTATGCCTGAAGCTTTAAAAGAAGATATAAAATATTATTACGTTGAATGGTATAAATAATGTTTGGAAAATTCATGGAGTGGTCCATCAGACTTCTTAGAAGTTGTATTCATTGTTCGGTATTTTAACACTCAAGTACTCTTGAAATGTTTATATTTATGGAATGCTGGACGTATTCACCAAGCTCTAAAATCAATCCCTTAAAGTGGAATGTCAAAATTGTTTGAAAAATAAGATCAAGGAAAAAGTTTGCATTGACTTCGCTTGCAAACTTTCATGGCCAGAAAACCTTCAAGTTTTTCAATTTCAATACCAAATTCAGGTTATGAATCAAACCAAAATATTTCTCCAAAATGGATTTCGAAGTTAGACTATATTTCGCAAGAATTGATTATCAACCTTCCCCAATCCGGTAAAGCCCCAGTTATCATAACGTGGCTAAAGCCTGCCGCTGACTTTTGGTCTCCGATTTGGCTGAAAATTTGCAGGATGATAGGTTTTTAATTGTAGATTACGAATCTGTAATCAGCTGATCTCTTTAGCTATCGTGCGCCCCCAGAGGAAAAAACGCAAAAAAAAAAATTCCCGCCATTTTTTCGCTCTGGGGGGCGCCCGATAGCTAAACAGCTGATTACAGATTCATAATCTACGAATAAAAATCTATCCTGCAAATTTTCAGCCAAATTGAGACCAAAGTCAGCGGCAGGCTTTAGCCACGTTATGATAACTGGTACTGTACATACAAACAGGAATTTGAACCCACGCAGGTTTGATATCGTACGGAATAAATTATTATTTTTCAAACTAGTGTAAACGGAACCATTCACGATAACAGTTAAATAAACATAGGAGTTGATTTTATGTATTGCTTGAAATTCAGAAACATGAACATGAAAATTTCCTTAAAATCATTATAATTTCGCTTTTTGTATAAACATTTATGTTTTTAAGGAATTGCGCATTTAATTTACATTTTCAAGCATGTTATTGACTGTATGAATTTGAGTGCTGTGAAACATTGTTTGACAGTTATTTTCTTCAACCGTCAAAATCACACACAAATAAGGTTTTTGTATACTTATTTATTTTAGTTGAAATAACAATCAGTAAAGTGCGATGAGTTCAATGACTTCTCAATCATTTAAACTTGGTGAGTGACAAAGAGAAATCGCTAAGCTCATGTATCTGTCATCCGGAAATGTCTCAGGAGCAGTTAAATGACAACGCATGAATAAACCCGTCACTCAATCATGACAACCTCCTGTCATATTTTAAGTGCCCGCTTATCCGGCTTATATGTTTTATAGTATGGACTGAAAAAGTGTAAATCGTTAAAATATCATGCATTATTCTAAACTTCCTAAAATTCAAGTCGGGTTTAGTTGACTTTTGAGTTGAGAAAACCACAGTCCACACTTTTTCAAATTCATAACCATAGATAACAATATAAACTGCGGGATGCGTGCTACAAATAAATTTTTTTAACCGATCGGGGTAGTAGTAATAATAAACTAATTGTAGTAAGACAGGAATATTTATTTTAAAAACCAATTTATTTGATAAAGAGAATGATTGATCAAAACTGTTGCAGACAATTATACTGGCAATTCATGAATTTCTACCAGCACACGTGCTGCGGTGAAATATTGCATGTTCTTCCTTCGTTCAGTTAACTTAAAAAACCACAACCACTTTACCGCATCCGTTTACTGTTCCCACGGGTCATTCAGTTAGTTAAAGACAATACATTTGTAAAGTATTTCAATTTACTGAGATTAATGAAATTACACCAGATTTTATGTCTGAGTTATTATTGCATCCGTGGCTGAGCCCAAAAGAATCAAAAGAGGCACAATTCCCAGCTCACTTGCTAAACTAATTGATTTGTATTGGCAAGTGCCCCATATCCCCCTTCTGATTATGGTCTGCATCATCATTATGCTTCGCCTCTGCTCAAATATGGGACAAATAAACGCTCTCCCTCAATCTTTCTATTGCTTTGGCTTTCTGCTCCAGCATTACTTTCTTGCTGTGTTTTACGTTGGACTCCGAGCTGACCAAAATCTGAGGATTTACAGGAGAAATAATAGAAGTGGGTAAAGTTGAGATGGTTAACCAGAATAGTTGTTAGAGTCGCTAAGTTCTCTTGTGGAGGTCTGAATTCATGCGGTGTAAATTTATGATTGCAATTTTGACAGAAACATGGTTGAATCCTGTAAAATAAATTAAATTTACTTTTTGTTTCCGTGAATGTATTATTATTAATAATTAATTTTACCCATCAAAGATCGTATAGTGGGGCAATCTGGACATGATGAAGTAAAAGCAGTTCCAGGTCGTAGGTAGCACCATGATGAACACAATATTTGTCTGTGGCACTTACGCATCGAGCTACAAACCAAGTATCATTTGACCAAGTTTTAACCTAAAATTTTATTTAAAAGTTATTCCTTTTTACGCATTCTATTTGGAAGAAACCTTTCATCAACGGACGCCGCCCGCACCACCCCCCGCGCCGCTAATGGATGGATAAGGTATTGTGTATGCACCTGTACCGTTCATGTATGCCTACCGTTCCCGGTTACAAACAAGAAATTGCGGAGAGACTTTTTGGAATTCGCAAAAGGGGAAATAAACTGAATGAGTCGATAACCACAAGCTATGCTACTGGAAGTGATGAGAGCAAACGAGATGATGAGGAAAAACTGAAGGCCAACAAACTAACGGATCATCGCTATTGTACCCAATGTGGATTTTTGATGAAAGGTTTCCTTCCAAACAAGAATGGTAAAGAGGAATAACTTTTCAATAAAATTTAGTTAAAACTTGTCAAAAGTGATATTTCGGTTTGTAGCTCGATGCGATAAGTGTCACAGACAAATATTATGTGCATCTTGGATGCTACCTACGACCTGGGGAACTGCTTCTTACTTTATCTGTCCAGATTGCCCCACTATACGATTCTTTGATGGTAAGTTTACCTTATTAATTATATAATAATACATTCATGGAACGAAAAGTGAATTTATTTTGATTTTACAGGGATTCAACCATGTTTCTGTCAAAATTGCAATCATAAATTTACACCGAGTGAATTCAGACCTCCACAAGAGAAACTAGCAACTCTCACAATTATTCCGGCTAAGCCACCTCAACCGACTATTTCTCCTGGAAATCCTCAGATTTTGGTCAGCTCGGAGATTCCAACGACAAAAACACAGCACGAGAGTAATGCTGAGCAGAAAGCCAAGCAATAGAGAGATTGAGGGAGAGCGTTATTGTCCCATATTTGGAGCAGAGGCGGAGCATGATGATGACGATGACAGACCATAATCAGAAAGTGGATATGGGAGCACTTGCCAATACAAACTCAATTAGTTTAAGTGAGCTGGAGGAAATTGTGGCACAACTGAAATATCTTTTGGGCTCAGCCACGGAGGCAAAATAACTCAGACATTCTGGCCGTAATAATTATTAATATCCAGTCAAAAATTAAATACTTCTTACAAAATGTAGTTGTTTTATAAACTAACTGAATGACCCTGGAACAGTAAACGGATGCGGTAAAGTGGTTGTGGTTTTTTAAGGAAGGTTGAACGAAGGAAAGAACATGCAATATTTCACCGCAGCACGTGTGCTAGAAATATGCAAATGCCAATATAATTTCTGCAACAGTTTTGATCATCATATTCTCTTTATCAAATATTGGTTTTCTAAAATAAAATACTCTCCTGTCTCTACTGACACTTCATTTTCTGATTACTCATACCTCCGCGTTCACACCAATTTATTCCCCTTGTAGCACATCCCGCATTTATCATTGTTACTCTATGGTTACCTGAATTTTAAAAATGTGGACTGTGCGTTTTCGTCCCCTCAACGGCCACCTAACCGACTTGAATTTTAAGGAAGTTTCAAAATACTGTCATAATTTTTACGTTTACCACTCGTCTTTCAGCCCATACTACATATAATCACTATACAGCCATAAGCGGGCTTCTACTGCCAGAGACGACCTTGTCACTGATTGAGGTGACGGTTTATTCATGCATTATCATTTACTGCTCCTGAGCACATGTCCGGATGGACAGATATGAGCTTAGCGTTTCTCTTCTCTCCACTCACCCAAGTTTGAAATGATTCGACGCAACCCCTCACTCTGCCTCCTCGCACCTTTACCATGATTGGACCTCTGCTCTCACACTAAACATACACGACTCAGCCAATCCCCAAAACCTTCTTCTGTGTGTGACTTATTGACGGTTGAGGAAACCAACTGTCAAGCAATGTTTCACAGCACTGCAAATGCATACAGTACGATAACATGCTTGAAAGTTAATTATTTGCGCATTCTTAAAACATAAATGTTTATACAAAAGGAATTTAACGATTTTAAGGTAATTTTCATGTTCCATCGTTTCTGCATTTCAGCCTACCACTCACGCCGACACCAACTCGCGCCTCGTTTCATTAACTGTTAGTATTCCACTGGCTTCCTCTCTATACTACACTCCTCTCTGTCGAACACCTGAAACTCTCCGACCGGCATATCCAAACTGCTGCGCGTTCCAACCATGCCTGTTTCTGTCAGCTTACATACCCCAGTTCTACTCCTAAACGTGGCTAAACCGCCTGCCGCTGACTTTGGTCTCCAATTTGGGCTCTGAAAATTGTGCGGAGATAGATTTTTATTCGAGATTATGATCTGTAATCAGCTGATCTGTTTAGCTATCGTGGCGCCCCCCAGAGGGAAAAATGGCGCGAATCTTTGTTTTGTTTGCCGTTTTTTTCCCTCTGGGGGCGCCGATAGATAGAAGAGATCAGCTTGATTACAGATTCGTAATCTACGAATAAAAACCTATCATCTGCAAATTGTCAGCCCAACATCGAGACAAAAGTGCAGGCGGCCAGGCTTTAGCCGTTATGATAACTGGGGCTTTACCCGTCCGTTGGGGAAAGGGTTGATAATCAATTCCTTGCGAATATAGTCTAACTTCGAATCCCTTTTGGAGAAATATTTGGTTTGATTGCAACCTGAATTTGGTATTGAAATTGAAAAACTTGAAGGTTCATGGCCATGAAAGTTTTCAAGTGAATTACAATACAAACTTTTGCCTTGATCTTCTTTTTCAAACCTTTTTGACATTCCACTTTAAGGGATTGATTTTAGAGCTTGGTGAATACGTGCAGCATTCCATAAATATAAAACATTTCAAGGGTACTTGAGTGTTAAAAATAGCAAACAATGAATACAACTTCTAAGAAGTCTGATGGACCACTCCATGAATTTTCCAAACATTATTTATACCATTCACGTAATAATATTTTATATCTTCTTTTAAAGCTTCAAACATAACTACATGGTAAAAAAATGTTTGCTTGCGGGACTGAAAGAGAGCAGTCCATTAGTTTTTACCTCCTTTTTATATCGTCAGCATTACAAACATAAAATGCAACTCGTGCTGTTAAACAAAAATGTAACAGGTCAGAAATGTTGACATTTTTTAAAGGAAAAGCTCAACTTTTTACCAATTGGTCTCAAACGAATACAACGCGTACTTTGAAGATGACAATCTCTTTCTTAGATTTTTTACCTTTGTTGAAACCTCTTATCCATTATAATAATGAATAAGTTTTTGGTCTTGGTACGAAGGTATTCCCAGAATTTTCCTTTCTTGAAAACCTTCTGGAACAGTGGTTCAAAAGAAAATCAGATTGACTCGGGCTCATACTTTCTAGCTTGTCAATGTTCAAAACGATGTATTTTTATCATCTTGTTATAAATGTGGTTCTTCTATTCAGAAAACTTCTTTTCTGAAAGTCGCATCTCTTACATATTTTTGAGTCCAATGAGAAACAAGACATATTATGTGCCCTTGCTCTGTGATTGTGGCTCTGGGAGCTGCGATTTTTCCTTATTCTCAAAATTCTAGTCTGTCTCAAAAATCACATTAAAAGAGTGAACTCATAATATTATCCATATATGAAAACGTGACACCAGGATTAATATACTTACGACAACACTCAGCAGCGAATCCCATTCAACTAATGTACTTAAATGTGTAATTCTCCTACTCTCTTCTACCAGACCTTGCTCTTCCTCTCTTTTATTTACTCCTAATGGCTTGAAGTACATAGTGAAAGTATCAGACAAATCCAAGCTTTTAACCTCTTTATTCTGCGCTTAGGGCAAAAACAAATCACAGAAGATCAGTAACCTTTCAGGTTACATTAGAAATCGAGTGTCATTTCGACAATGGTAGATGCTTAATAGGAAAAGTGTATGAATTTTGTTCCTCAAAGTACACATCCGAATTATTCAAGTAGATTGGATATATTTAGAAATGGTACTCAAGCACGCTGTAAGCCCTGACAACTGTTAATGCAGGTGCTTGAACTAAAAATGGATGCTTGGGTAGCATCCATTTTTATTTTTATCCTCAACTTTTATCTGCTAACTTATTCTGAGAAAAGTGCAGGTAATGGAAGCTCAAATATCTATTTTTGTTCAATGTTCTACAGCGGTTTCTATGCTGAGGAGTGCACTCTACTCGTGAATCGGAAGCTTTGTACAACGGGGTGCCAAATTGTAGCAGTTTTACATCGTTTGATTCAGTTTAGCCTAAACGCTCAGACAACGGCTTATACAAATTCACAGTTGTCACGAAATTGTATAATTGAAAATGGCCGCCCAACGTGACATTTTGCCACTAGTTTAAGTTTAGCAATTATATATAAAAAGGATTAAGAATAAGAACTGGAGAGGTGTGGCATAATAAGAAACTTAAAAACCCGCTTCTCATATAAATGTTTGATTATGGTAAATACCTAGGAGGCACGTGTATGTTTCTTAAATTACGTGCAACACCAGTAGGTTTCGTTTTCTGTCGATTTAGTCTCGTTCATGACAGCTTTTTAATACACACAAATGCGAAATGAGTTTTATTGCATATTTTCTTAGTATCATTCCGTTCCGTGTTCATTCAAGTTTCTGTTTTAAAGATTTCACTGTACGTAATTTATTTAAATGAGTTTCCTTCAACTCAAATGAATGGTTTTCCAGGAATTTTCCTCAAATTCCGTGCCTATTTCAAGTTTCATGTGAAGCATGACGAATCAACACTCATCATTTGTTAGTTAGTCTGTATTTTGTCTTTTTGTAGAAAAAAATAGAAAAATATCATGTTTAAAAATCCCTAGAACTTTGATTATCAACGACAAAAAGTACAACTACTTCTGAGTTGAAAAATGCTTCATCATCAATATAATCGTATAAGGTTGTATTTTCCCAAGTTGGTTCATGAGCTAGAGTAGTCGTCAAAATATCCAAATTTTAGAAACCAAATTCATCATCTCAATCAAATAAAATTCTGTACTGTCTCTCACAAATGTCACATTATCTAGTTTGTTATATTTTGTCTGATTTATTTCAGTCTCCTACGAGAACTATCACGTCCTTTGATACACCCTAAGCAGAATTTTGATGAAAAGGATCTGCTTCTAGGTACTTCATTTAAATTTTCATTTCCATCTCAATTCACATGAGATGCGTTCCGAATGAGTTACTTTGAATCCTTTTGTAAGGATACCTTTTCAGCTTCATATCTATATATTCCCATTATTTGCTTTCAAAGAGCAAAAGCAATATTTCCAAAAATATAAACCAACACAAAAAAGCTAAGGTATTGCTGTGTTGATGAATGCTTGGATTATCAATAAATATTACTTTGTTTTGATTTCCCTATTTGCAAAGTAATCCCAAGTATTAGACTTCACCTTGGATTGAAGTCGAAATTTAGACACAAAACTGACTGTATTATTCGTAATGAAAATGGTATCCTCTTATAATCACATTCAATTTTTGTCGCAAAATCTCATATTTTATTTTTTGACATGATTATTTCACCGTTTTAACCAGTAGCTCACAGAACGTGCTCAGGTTCCAACCATGTAATAATATCACCACTGGACTTCTTCAGTAATGTCCACGCTGAATCGATTTTTACTCTTTATCAGTGAGCTTAAATTATTGACTTTTCATAGGTTTTGCCGAAGGCGTATTCAAATTTTACGACGTCTTTCCAACTGTCAAATTTAAAAGCTTAAAATTTAAAACATACTGTCAATTATCTGTTGTGTAACACCAACTGTTATTAATAAGACAGGCGAGCGACGTGGAGAAAGTTGGGGTTTTTAGCAATCTATTTCAGAAACGTAACTGTCACCAAATTTGAATACGTAATACAATTTAATGTTTGCTGTCGTTTTCATTTCTCACTTGTTAGATCAAACTGACAGGCTTTTTAAGGATGTTGTCGCATGCCAAAATATGGCTTATAACAAACAGCATTAAAGTCAACTCATGAAGGCGATTAAACTTTATGCTTAAATATGCTGAGAGTTTGTTGCGTTGAAGATGTTCTGTATTTCTTTCAAATTAATATATCGTAATATTTCCTTCAAGATCACTAAAACATGTGTCTTTAAATTTCTTGAAATGTCCATCGCCTTTTGTTATTGAATACACAGAAGTGGTACTTCACAAACAAACTAATCCTTATACAATACTTGCCTCCAATATGACTTATTCAAGCCGTCTTATCATTTATTCAAGGACACATTTGAAAACCTATTATTAACTGAAGAAAAAATATGGAACTGATTTCCTGACTAAAGTTCCATGTTGAATAGTACAACCTTTTAAAAGTAGATTGATGTTTGTATACGTTAAACGCAGAGTAAATGACTACTTTCTTCATGATCATTTTCAAATGGGGTTGTATATGTTGACAAATTTAACAACCATATGTACAGATATCAAAGAAAGTATGTACCAGAAAACTCATCCTTTGATCAGTATTCATTACAGTAAAGCCAATAACTTCAACTGAAAGTTACGGAGATTTTTATTCAATAATGTATTGCTGGAAAGAAATCCTGATGCAAGACTTCGGAATGGATTTCTCAATCTTTCGGTCAGTATAGTATATAAAAATCTACCTTTGAACTCAAATTCATTCAACATCAGAAAATTGATGTTCAGATTGTAACTATCTTCAAACAAGTTTTCTTTTAAGATAACTTAATTTTCAGTCTCCAATCAATTATTCCATTTCCCAATTGCCTGTTGAACCTAATAGTTCAAATTGTTTGGACGCGTTTGTAAATGATGGTCTTTGTACACCAAACGGCAATTTCTGTGTAACGAATACACGTTAAACGTTTTATTTCGACAGAGAGATATTTTCATTTTCAAGCTTTAAATTGAAACTTCCTTTTTTGCTGAAAGTACGAATGTAAGTCTTTTTGATATTAACACTAGGGAATAGTTTGTGCACATCATTATTACGCTTTCACCTCTATAACTGTAGAGGAGGGCTAGATATTTCAGCCGAATACCGTCTGATCTTGCCATCCCCTTCTCGAAACAAGCTCAGCTTCCTTTTTCTGGCATGATCACCCAAAAATTTCTCAGTCTTGCTTCAGCAGCAAGATAAACCAGTGCTTGTTTCCTGTTCCTTTCCGAATGTTTCTAACATGTACGTGTAGCCATATTTTCAGTCTGGGGCGAAGTGCAAAATATATTTGTAAATGGTGAAAGTTTAGTGGAATACTAACTTCTTAACTACACCATCCTTATTATAACCTCTTCCATCTTACTCTTACAATTCTCACAACAAACAAAAAAAATGGCTCAAAACACCACATTTTTCTTCGATACCGAGCCTTCAAGCGAGTCAGCCCTCAACTCAATGAACATTACTGAAGATATAAACTACGGACCTCCATATTCCACAACTAGTTTGATATTTCCAAATAATGGAACTACACGGGAGTTGCCTATTGACATGCGGTTTAATGATGGCCACAGACTTGCCATAACAATATACTCATTGCTCATGTTCTTTTCTGCAGTGGGAAACATATACGTCCTTTCTTCTATCACCCAGTAAACCAATACGCTAAATCAATTTGACAATTTCCGTATTTATTTCTAAATGTCATATAAATAAACGACTGCTTATTTCCAATATTTTTATAGACTCAACAGAAAAGGAAAACTTAGCAGAATAAACTTGTTTCTGCTTCATTTAACAATTGCGGACTTGCTGGTAACTTTCCTCATGATGCCATTGGAAGTAAGTTGAAAAACGTTTTGTTTTTAATAATTTCAAACAGTTGAATCCCAGTGGAATATGCATCAAACGTTTCCTATAAGAAACCTTAATGTCTGAGAATAAATAAATTAATAATTCATTTTCTCAAACAAAAACGTGTCTAACTTTCAGATCGGTTGGCACTACACTGTATCGTGGCAAGCCGGGGAATTAATGTGCAGACTTATGTCATTTCTCCGAATTTTTGGGCTCTACCTTTCCGGTTTCGTGCTCGTTGTTATCAGCCTAGATCTCTTCTTTGCGGTAGTAAAACCTTTGGGAATAGGCTTACGCCAGACGGGCGCTGCAAAAGTTATGCTTGCTGTGGCCTGGATCGCAAGTTTTATTTCAGTTTGCCCAGCTCTATAATATTTCATGTGAGGAAACACCCTGAATTTCAAGTGGTATGAGCCAGTGCGTTACATTCAACGCCTTCCCATCTAAAGAGTATGAAGTTGCTTACAACATGTTCAGCTTCTTCTTTCTCTACGTGTTTCCACTCACAATGATTATATTCTGCTATTCCTGCATTTTATTCAAAGTTTTTCATGCCAACAACACAAAATCAAGTGGTGAGTTACTGTAAAAAATAATTCGACATGTTACATTGAAAAACCTCTACAAGCAACTTTTCCTTTTTAGGTAAGCAGCTAAGAAGATCAAATACTGAGGCACTTGGTCGGGCCAAGGTTCGAACTCTCAAGACGACTGTTACCATCGTTGCCACTTTCTTTTTCTGTTGGACACCCTACAACATTATGTCGCTGTGGTATGTAAAGAAAAAAGTGAAAGTTTACAGTAATTCCTAGAAAATGCTTTCTCTATAAAACCATTTTGGTGTTTAGGTACTGGTTTGACAGAAAATCTGCTCAGGCTGTGGATCAGCGAATACAAAAAGGCTTTTTCCTATTTGCCTGCACAAATTCATGTTTAAATCCGCTTATTTATGGCTTTTTTCATTTTCGGCGAAACCAAAGACAAACTGACATCCCAGCATCGAGGAATAATGGGAAGCCAATTCAAAATCCGGGGTTTGTTTTCACTTCCTTTGGAGTTTTCAACCATTTTAATTTCCTTAGTCAGAATCATTTTGATAAAAAATATATTTCTCAAATCTAACAGTGAGAAACTCGAAACCAATGTGGCAATGGAAGTGAAAACAAACCCGGATTATTGAGTTGGCTTATCCCATTATTCCTCGATGCTTGGCGGATGTCATTTGTCTTTTGTTCGCCGCCGAAAATGGAAAAAAGCCATAAATAAGCGGATTTAAACATTGAATTTGTGCAGGCAAATAGGAAAAAGCCTTTTTGTATTCGCTGATCCACAGCCTGAGCAGATTTTCTGTCAAACCAGTACCTAAACACCAAAATGGTTTTGTATAGAAAGAATTTTCCAGGAATTATGGTGAACTTTCACTTTTTTCTTATCATACCACAGCGACATAATGTTGTAGGGGTGTCCAACAGAAAAGAAAGTTGGCGACAATGGTAACATTTCATCTTGATGATGTTTCGAACCTTTGCGCCCGACCAAGTGCCTCAGTAAAGATCTCTTAGGCTGCTTATCTAAAAAGGTGAAAATTGGCTCTGTAGAGGTCTTTTCAATGCCTTAACATGTTCGATTATTTTTTACAAGTAACTCACCACTTTGATTTTGTGTTGTTATAGCAGGGAAAAAAACTTGGAATAAAATTGCAGAATAGCAGAATATAATCATTGTGAAGTGGAAACACGTATGAGAAAGAAGAAGCTGAACATGTTGCTAGCAACTTCATACTCTTTAGATGGGAAAGGCGTTGAATCAAACGCGCAGCTGGGCTCAATACCACTGAATTCAGGTTGTTTTCTCAACATGAAATCGTTATAGACTGGGGCAACTTGAAAAATAAAACTTTGCGACCAGGCCACAGCAAGCATAACTTTGCACGCTCCGTCTGCGTAAGCGCTATTCCCAAAGGTTTTTACTACGCAAAGAAAAGAATCTATGGCTGATAACAACGAGCACAAAACCGGAAGGTTATGAGCCCAAAAATTCGGAAAGAAATGACATAGTCTGCAACATAATTCCCCGGCTTGCCACGAACAGTGTAGCTGCCAACCGATCTTGAAAGTTAGACACGTTTTTGTTTGGAGGAAAATGGATTTTATGCTTTGAGATTAAAGTTTGTTATAGGAAAGCATTTGATAGATGTTCCACTGGGATTCAACTGTTTGAAATTATTAACAGCAAAACGTTTTTAAACTTACTTGCCAATGGCATCATGAGGAAAGTTAGCCAGCAAGTCCGCAATTGTCAAATGAAGGCAGAGAACAAGTTGATTCCTGCTAAGTTTTCCTTTTGCGCGTTGAGTCTATAAAAAAATGTTGAAATAAGCAGTCGTTTATTTATATGACATTTAGAAATAAATACGGAAATTGTCAAAATTGATTTAGTGTATTGGTTTTAGCTGGGGTGATAGAAGAAAAGGACGCGTATTATGTTTGCCACTGCGGAAAGAGAACATGAGTAATGAGTAGATTGTTATGGCAAGTGCTGTGGGCCATCAATTAAACTGCATGTCAATTGGCAAGCTCCCGCGAGTTCCATTATTGGAACTATCAAACTAGTTGTGGAATTTATTGGATGTCCGTAGTTTGTATCTTCGGTAATGTTCATTTGAGTTGAGAGCTACTCGCCTTGAAGGCTCGGTTTCGAAGTAAAATGTGGTGTTTTTGAGCCATTTTAGCTTGTTGTGAGAATTGTAAGAGGTTAAGATGGAATAGGCTATAATAAGGATTGTTTAGTTTAAGAAGTTAGTTTATATCCACAAAACTCACCATTTACAAAATATATTTTGCACTTCGGCCCCAGATTGAAATCATGGCTACAAATGCATGTTAGAAACATCGAAAGTGAACAGGAAGCCAAGCACTGGTTTATGCTTGTCTGCTTGAAGCAAGACTGAGAAACTTTTTGGGCTGATCATGCCAGAAAAGGAGCCGCGGCTTGCTTTTCCAGAAGGGGATAGCAAAGATCGAGACGCGTTTTCGGCTGAAATTATCTAGCCCTCCTCTACAGTTATAGACGGTTGAAAATCGTAAATAATGATGAGTTAAAAAGTTTTCCCTAGTGCTAATATCAAAAAAAGACTTACCAAAATTTGCTAAAATTGGAAGAGTACATGGAATGTTGTATATTCGTACTTTCAGCAAAAAAATAAAGTTTAACTTTAAAGCTTGAGAATCTGTCTTTCTCGAAATAAAAACTTTGTAACGTGTATTCGTTACACAGACATTGCCGTTTGGTACACTAATACCATCATTGGCCAAACCAGGCGTAACAATTTGAAACTTATTAGTGTTCAACAGGCGATTCGGAAATCGAATAATTGATTGGACACTGAAAATTTAAGTTATCTTTAAAAGGAAACTCGTTTGAGCATAGTTACAAACATCTGAACATTCAAATTTTCTGATGTTAAATGAATTTGGAGTATCAAAGGTAGATTTTATTTATACTATTCTTGACGAATATGAGAAACTCCATTCCGAAGTCTTGCAATCAGGATCTTCTTTCCAGCAATACATTATTTGAATAAAAATCTCCGTAACTTTTCAGCTTGAAGTTATGCTGTTACTATAATGAATACTGATTCAAAGGATGAGTTTTTCTGGTACATTACTTTCTTTCTGATATCATGTACATATGGCTCTTAAATTTGTCAACATTGAAAATGATCATGAAGAAAGTAAGTCATTTACTCGCTTCGCTTTACGTATATCAAACATCAATCTACTTTTAAAGGTGTTACTATTCAAAACAGAACTTTAGTCAGGAATCAGTTCGATTGTTTTCCTTCAGTTACTAATAGGTTTTCAAATATGTCTTGAATTAAATGATAGACGGCTTGATAAGGCTCATATGGAGGCCAAGTATATGTATAAGGAATTAGTTTGTTTGTGAAGTACCACTTTTTGTGTATTCAATAACAAAAGTTGCGATGGACATTTCAGAAATTTAAAGA
Source organism: Orchesella cincta (assembly GCA_001718145.1). Lineage (NCBI taxonomy): Eukaryota > Metazoa > Arthropoda > Collembola > Entomobryomorpha > Orchesellidae > Orchesella > Orchesella cincta. Next base: position 203 of record LJIJ01003147.1, on the reverse strand, counting down.
TCTACATGTTTTAGTTGATCTTTGAAGGAAATATTACGGACTATATTAATTGAAAGAGGTACTAACAAATTCTAAAGCATGATATAAGTTATAAGTTTAAAACGTCTTCGTGAGTTTGACTTAATGCTGTTTGTTATAAGCCCGCATAATTTGGCATGCAACAACATCCTTAAGAAGCCTGTCAGTTTGTCCTGACAGGTGAC
>LJIJ01003146.1:0-20941 GCA_001718145.1 Orchesella cincta | reverse complement strand
CAAGAGAGAGATGTTCATGCGCCCTCTCATATTTAGTCTAATAGCTCTGTTTATCATACCAACCGCCATTAGCCATTCCAAACACTGAGAAATCTAGTTTCGACGGATTGGACTGCAATTTTGTCATGAATCAGTTTAGCGCATTATAATAAAAACAATAAACTTTGTTGATGTGGCAAACGATTTTAAACCATGAACAGAATAAATGGATCCCATTGTTTAAGCCCTAGGATACACAAAATATTTACTCTAACTAAACGTAACGTAGCAAATGAAAACCTATATTACCCGTGATATGAATTAGTATTTTTACATGTAATTCACATTTTAATGTAAGAAATATGTATCAAGCGAACTGGTACAATTTCGACAACAACCTCTAATTAAAATAAAACATTTAATTATTTACTGAGATAAACGTACCTTATTGGTAATTTTTTGTTGAACTAGGAAAGAGCACATGTAATACCTTTTTCATGTTCTCTGTGAAATTGATTAAGTAAATCCTGAACTCAAGGCAAAAATATTTGCCTTAACTCTAGAACTGGGGAATCTAGTTTGACCAGCAATCCAACATCAGGAAATACCTGTTTGCAGCTTCATATCGTCACTTTACCATTTTTACCTTAAATGGATTAATAAGAATTTTATGTGTCAATCATTATGAAGCTGGGTTCTAATTGTATTCAAACAACTAGACGAAGACAGACCGAAGGGGAACGACGTGAGAACTTTTAATCTCGCTACATGAATTGCACAACCAGGCACATTCCCAATTTTAAAAAAATCTACCCTGAAATTTTATTCAAATTTTCTTTCTGCTAAATAAGCAAAAGCTTCTATTGTGAAATTCGGAAAAAAGCATATCAATAAACATATTGCATAGCTCCAGCTAAAATTATTGCAAAGCAGTGCGGATTCAAGTTCTAACAGTTCTATTTCAGTCAACTGTTTTTTTGTGGAATGATCCAGTTCAATTTCCAGCAACTGAAGCAGGTTTCATTGTTTGAATACTCATTCAAATGTCTGAAATGAAAGAGCGTCTTTGCTAGTTGCTATATTAAATGCCGCCAAAAGCAGCAATCAGACAGAGGAATTGGAATTTCAAAATTTTCCTATATTTTCTTTTATTATTCAGTGGAATACTTTTACATTTAAAACTATGCAATACCTTTTGCACGTTTAAAGGGAGACAAAAAATACCTACTAGTTTTGATTATTTCAATTTCGTCAAACTCTACTTTATCTATTATATTGGACGGGATATGTTAACCAACAATTATTCAAATTCACATCTAAACTGAGCACCCATTGATTCGGCAAGGACACTAATTACTACATGAGAGTGCACGTACCTTCATATTACTGTACTTACTACCAGATATTTTTCTGCATAGAACTCAGAGCCTTTCCAATATTTTATGCAGCTCCAACAATATATATCACTAATACAATCCCAGGTGAATAGCTAAACAAAGGACCGTCGTTCAGAACTTCATCACAATACATTTTACAAAGAAGCCTTCTTATTGATTTATTAGCAATGAAATCACTGGTTTAATTGACAACATCGCTCCTTCAATAACGGTTTATTTCCGTATTGAAAAACATAAGCAAGCAACATGACATGCTTGCCTGGATTCAAATAGACTGAACTCTATCATCTAAGAACTTTAATTGTTTTCGTTAGGACAGTGGAATGACTTACTGGAAAATTCTAATACAAAATATTCACTATATTATGTTGCTTTAGAAATTTGCACCCATTTCGAATCCAGAAGTATAAGATGGGTATTACTATTCTCATCCTTATATTATGCTGTGGCCTGTGCGCTCCAATGCCTGAGGAGGAAAAAACCAGTTGTACAAAAGGTGCCTGGAGTCATACTTCAACGCCTGCCCCCGAGATGATGCCCTACATGAGTCGGAGTTCCCGCCGTACTTCGTAGTGACATTCAACATGTAACATTCAAAATTACATGGGGAGAAACTGGGAGGATAATTACTTAAGTTGAAAATTCAAAGGGTTTGAAAATGTTTAAGAGAGATACCTTTTCAAATAAACAATACGTTTTGAAACCTTAAATATAAAAGAAGAAAAGTTACTGCCTTAGCATTAGATTTCCGTAGCATCGCGCTTCGATGCGAAACAAATTATTTATGATTTTTAGTTGTACTTTTTACGTCTGACGTTTCTAAAAGTATTTTTTAAATCCTAGTTTAACCCTGTGCAGTTGCCTAAATTTTGTTGGATAACGCCATAGTACATTGCTTCAAATATTGAGAAATTATTCCAAAATTAATATAAATTTACCAGGTGCAACGCGAAGTGCACATAGTATATTAGAAAGTTTGACGTCGACCACTCCTGAATCGTAACAACGGCTGAGTGGTAGCCTGAGAAAGTATGAAGTTTGAAAGAACTACCTTGACCATCACACTTCAACTACTTTACCATGGAATAACCTGATCATATTCTGTCAAACTTAATTAAACAATTGTTCTTGATCCGAAATATCAACTTTCAGTTTAACATTTAACACAGTTCTTCCTTATTTTGAAAACTCAAGTTTTGCAATGATCCTAAAATACATTAGCAGAGCTAAAAAACCGGCAATTCAAATGAATGGATTTTCTAAAAGTTGGCATAGATTGAACATTACATTATTTCTACAAGGATTGCCTTCATGATTATTTTAGCAATGCTTTTAAATTTGTGAACAATGCCATACCTTTGCATGTTCCTTGTACAGTAAAACTTATGTGGATGGGTTTGATGCATTCAATTTTTAAAAATTTATTTCTAACGAGACGCTGTCCGCGTTAAGAAATACTGTTCACTTTACGAGTTGACATCGATAAAAATGTTTAGCTCCCATACTTGCCAGTTATACCAAACATGAAAACGCCGTTTCACAGTGTTTGGAATGGAATGATTATGCAAACTATTGGAACTAACTTAACTTAGTTTAGGAAATCAAAATCAAAACGGTTGATAAATACCGGAAAGATGAGGTGTTTGCAGGTGAATCTGGCTCAAATTGTCGGCAGTGGGGTGGACGGTGAGTACAACATGCTCCAGTCCACATAGATGAAAATTGCTTCCAAAGCGCAGTTAAAAACTTCCACTTTCCTCCTAAACATTTTGGAAACAAATAAAGGTTAACCACACGAAAGTGACATTTGTATGCATAGCCAAACTATTAACTGAAATTCCTTCCGTGTTATCCAAAATAACTTAGGTATAATAAACTCACATTGAAGTTGTTGCGTGAACGCCAGGTCAGAACCACCTATCTTGTTATCGATGCGATCGGGCGATGAGAATTTAGATGAGAATTAAAAACTAACTAGCTCCTCCACCTTCCTTGATTTGCAAATGGGCATTCGACATGAACTGAAGACCCATGTGGGATGATATGAAGATGATCTAGAAGAGCCTTTTTGAAGGTGGCTTTGAGGTAAGTAACGGTAGAGGAGACGGTGGCGTAGTAGAATCTGCTCTGTCATGACAAGAAGATAAATATTGTTTATGGTTAAATATGTTATGAAAAACAAACCATCGTCAATATAACGCTATTGTATGGATGACTTACCAGGCATTTACAAGGAAACAGCCTTCCACCTTCATCCTTATTATCTCGCTACCACCTGGTTACTAGGAACATACGTATAGTTCATTGATTACAGAGTACTGTAAGAAAGTTTCAACAAATAGTATTAGAATCTATAACTTAGGCTCCAAAAATTCCTTTAAGCCAATGGAGGTGGTACTTACCCAAACTTTTGGTCTTCGTGGACGTTATTTCTTGCCAGGGTTGAAGTGAATTCGACTTGCTGGTGGGAATGTTCCAAAAATGTAGCAGAAGTCGTCTAAATGCTCTAGAATGAATTCAATAAACCACAAATTTAATGAGAATTTACAGTAAGAAACTCCCACAATCTGTGACGACGATGATGGTAGCTATCTAGGATAGTTGGAGGGGACAAACTTGCCAGATCCATGTCTCAGCTACAAATGAAGATAAATTATAGATAGAAACCCATCAAGATTTGGATTACGTAAGATATTATTGCTGACGTGTCACAACGGCAGGTTGGATCGGCGTTATATACTACATTTAATTAGGTCGGATCCCCAAACCAAATTACTATAACTTCCATATCCCTCGTTAAGGTTTTAATGTATGTAATTAACTTTACCCATAAAATCATAGGTGCATACGTAACCAAAGGACAATGATTTTGGGTGATGAAATGAACATGACGTAATTGAATAAATTTCAAGGGTTTGCGAAAAGATTTTGAAAGAGGAACCCCAACAATTTTTTTTTTAAACTCATGCTAAATTGTGAAGCTAATTCATTGTTTAAGAAAAACTCAACACGGTTCGCGATGCTTATGTTTTATGATGAAATCATTCTGACTACTTTCATACGCTCTTTATGAATTTTCCTTTACTCTGCTACTGCTTACGTTTATGTTCTGTAGAGCTAGAACATCCCAAAAAATGAAAACGTTTTGAATTTGGTCAATTATTTTGAAATTGGGTTGCAAATTAATTTCCATTGGAAAGACAGCAACATCAATATAAATGATCGTCACATAAATTTAGTATTTACCCTCATTTTCATTGCAATCAACAAAAGGGATATTATAGCCAAAGACGGTATTACGCAGTTCCTTCGAAATGAAAGCAAGATTATATTGACATAATTTGTAATTAAAAAGCTCTTCCACTACAAACTTTTTTGTTTGAATATTTTTCTAACGAAGGTAGTAAGCAGCAGTTGAGATTTATAACTTCAATCTGGTATGTAGTTAAGAATTTATTGGCATAATTACCTCGATTTGAATTCGTTTCGAGTTGTCGCCTCTCTCTATCACAGGAAAGGCATGAGAAAAATGAGTTCAAACACAACATCCAAATGGTGAGGTGTCTCGATAGGACCTTTTGTAGTTCTATTTGGTTCGAAAATTCCAAAAGAGCGGGGATCCAGACAGTTATAAAGATTATCTTTCTTGTATTCCCTGTCCCCTCCATCAAATTTTCCATGACGAGGGCACCCACTTCTCCAATTTGCACACTGGTTTATAAATACCGAAAAGCGATTATAGTATTGCGGTGAAAGCGGCTTATAAGCGCTGCCGACGCAAAAAGAATCATATCAAAATTCCATTCCTGCTCGAGATATTCATGTTCAAAGTTAGGCCATTTAAGTGGCACGTGCCATGCTAAATTTTTGAAACTTGCTTTAAAAAAGCACTTCCCAATTGTTTAGGGGCCCATAATTTTTACAGTTTGTTAACCTTGATTGAACGAGCCCAATGCAAAAAGAATTAGCTCTCTAACCCAAAAATTGTTGAAGTTATTGACGTTAATTGGTTTTTCGAAATTTTTCGAAATCGTCAATTATTTTCGCAACAACATCATTGTAGACTAATCTGCTGCAGCCAAGGTGGGCTCAACGATCACCACTAGCATCCCTGAAAATATCTTAGCCAAAGTCCCCGGCAAATTCGAGGAAACAGCCCTTGAAGAAATCCGGGTAAAATCCAATTAAGATGGCACCCAGGGTTGGGTAATATCTGGAATTTTTTGCTCAATATAAAAATCTAGTGACTTTACCAAGGTATACTTACCAGCCACATATTTCACACATTTTATGATTTATTGGTAGGCTTAGCAGCTGGTAAGTATACCTTGGTAAAGTCACTAAGCCGCTTTAATCGCAATACTATAAGAGTAGAAACATATTTTTTCAACCAAATGAAAAATTCAAGTTTCGATTTCGAATTTTTTATTTGGTAGAGTAGGTAGTGCACGCGTTAGCCGGACTGCGTTGAATTTGCTGTAGCTTCAAAACTACGCAACATATTTTAATATTTGAAGTGCGAAAGAATAGCCCATGCGATGTAGATTACTTTTCAGCAAAACCACGGTTTCTACAGAAAGTTCACTTTGTGCAGGAAGAACGTTTAACTACCATGGTCGAAATAGAGTTTTCCTGGCATATTCACCCTTTTTTCATATGTTACAAACGAGACATGGCTTCAGTTTTTGGTAAAGTTTTTGGAGTTTTACATTCACCATCCGAATGTGTTTCTAAAACGCCATAAACTTCTCATCTCAGTTTACTAGTTTTGGTTTTGTGAATCAAAGAAATATGCTAATTTTCCAAAATAGCATTTTTCGTTAATACAAAAACGCGAAATTTCAAAGGGCTTGAAAATCTTCGATTGAGTTTGCATTATCAAAAAATGATTTGTATGATATTCTCTGCGTCAAAAAAGACGTATACAACCCGGTGATCATAAAGTTACGTTTGTCTATTTCAAAATATTCCATAAAAATTGAAAAAAGTGTAGGAAAACCAACTTTCGAGGTAGCTTGACAAAATGTAATGTTGCACTTAGATGATTTCTTTTTGTAACCCCTGCTAATGGGTAAAAAATTAACATCGAATTTGCGTTTATTTGACACATGGCCCACTAAAAAATGTTGTGTAGTTTTTAAACTAGAGCTTAGCAAACGCAGTCCGGCTAACGCGTGACAGTTCCTTATTCTAAAATACACGATTTGTCTTGTATTCAGCTCAATCACTGATATTTTAAAGTCGTTTTTGTTGAAATATTCTGCAAGGAAACATATTTCAGAAATCGACTCGACTGGTCTACTAATAGGCATGAAAATTAACTGCAACGTTGGATAATAAAAATAGATTCAAATTAAATATTTACACTGGTGCCTACGCAAGCAATAAACGGAATACACTATGTAGCAGAGCAATAAAATACAGCAACTAAAACAGTATAAAATGGTTCCAAAAAACAATTAATTAATATATTAGATTAGTTACGAACCAGCTGAAACTTCATTTCTTAAGAAAAAATTCTCTGCAAAAACTTAATTTCTATGGCTAAAATACAACATTATGCATATTATATGCATACACAGAAAGACAAACGTAGACGAATTGTAGCCATTTTTATAGTTAAAATTTACATTAAAAAACTTTATAAAATCACCATGTAAGTTTTAGCCCATAAATGTAGCTTACATTTAGGTATCGCTTCTAATTCTAAATGTTTAGCCCTTTCGAATTCAGTTCTTCAGTTCAAGCGGCAATCAAAACAGCTATTGATTTACCCCGTGCAAACTTAACGTGATACAACCTTATAACAATTTGTAAATTGAAGTCTTTCAAGAAACCGTTCGTTAAGAAATGTGACAACTAGAAGCAAATACAAACAACACAAAACGAGCAAAAAAGAGTAGTTCATAATCTATTCTGGTATTTATTGAGAATATTGATAGAAGAATGGAGGAATCGTTGATTTGGAAATCATTTGAGTTGTACAACTCTGTATTTGGTTACTTATATCCTTTCATTCTTCAAGTAGATCCCAAAATCAGAGTGATTTCACAACAAAAATTAAGTTAGAAATTACTTCCTTGGTTTACTGTTGCCATTCTCTTCATTTCTTGCCTATCCATTCCGTCTCTCGTATACATTCTCATACAAGAACTGTACTTCTCTCGAGCAAGTGTTTCAATGTTTAACAATATGGTATACGTTGGAGCGCTTTCCAGTAACTTTGTTATACTTGGAATGGGAGCAGTGCCACTACTTGAACCAAACTACGTTCCGGTATACAACGAAATCCAAAAATGGGAACAAATATTAGAAACTGGTAACGTGAAAACATAGCACAACTCCTTAAATTTGATTTATTCTCATAAAAAACATGACTTAACTAGTTTGTTCTTACTTTTCAGGTTCTTCAAGATTTTCATCGAAAAATCTCTCAAATAAATATGATTGGACTGGATTGTTTCTTTGTGCAATGGTTGTATTTTTGGGCAGCACTTATCCAATCATGATAGCTATCGTTCTTTATTTTGATCTGGACCAATTCAAGTATATACTAAATGATGTTTTACCGGTATCCACTGAAAGGGAAACACTGAAGCATATTGTATTCCCTTTTTTAACTCGGTATGTGCTTACTGCTTCAATTATTGCGGAAGGTCTACGTTCCCTTTCCTTTTGCTTTATTGCTTCAACAGCGTACGTAAGTGCAATAACTAAAGGACTACGGAACCTGGCAAAACTCACCAGGCCAGAACAAGTTTTCTTCAAATATACGCAAATACGAATAGCCAATTTGATCATACGAGACACTCTAGGATACATTGCAGCAGGGTTTATAGTTATGGGTCACATTGGAACTGTTGCTGCTCTCTGGATGACCGTAAATGGGTACAAACGTAATCTATCTATCCTTATGTTTTTGATTTTTCCGATTTTAGCGGTACTAGTGATCGCATTTACTATAATCTTGATTGAGCAATCAATCAGCATATACGAAATATCAAACGAGTTTATCACAATGTGGAAAGTGGGTTGTTTTTCTAGATCAAGTGATAAGAACGGACCATGTCGCCTAAAAGTGTTACCAAAACTAAAGAGAATTGGAAGGGTTCATGTGCCAATTGCAATGAGTTTCGGCGGTCTCATAATTATCGATAAAACGTTTAGAATGGATTACTTGTGTCACCTTCTAGATAATGTTATCAGTACGGTACTACTTTTTGAAAATTAGCTGTTTTCACAGAATCGTCAGATTGGCATGACGTTGTTGAAGAAGTAAGGAAGCACATGGTGTGGGTGGTAATCCATACTAGTAAGCAAAATTTAATTCTTGTTACACATATACTTTCATGCTCAACATTCAAGTTTGTTTACCAATAACTGTGGGTGACTGTAAAACCAAGTCTTGCAAATTCAAAAATAGTTAGTACTACTAGCAAAAAATAAATATAACATCAAACAACTGTTGAGTTAGTATTATATAAAATGGTAGCATTTAACAACTCTCGTTAGTCTTGGAAACACGGTCCAAATATATTAGCAAACAAAGCCGAATCAAAAATAACACTTAAAGCAATACTTTACCAGAATATCTTTATATTGAGAGTCCTACTAAAGCTTATCATGTGAAAATATTATAGTTTTAATTACTATTTCATATCAGAAGCTTCGTCTTTTATTGCTGCGATGAAAATCCAAGTTCAAGCTTTATTTTTTCAAAAATTGTTGATTGTGTGTATGTAAGTTTCTCCGTTCAAATTCAATTTATTTCTTTTAGATTGTGCATGCCACAAATTAATCTAAATTTTACTTATTGACTTTGTCAATACTCCATATAAATTACGTTCTGAAAAGTTAAAACTATAGCAAATTATTGGTGGTTTATATTTTTGTTATGTTTGTTGCGTCGGTCTGTTCCATAAATTAAAGTAAGTGTTTGAGCGATTGGACTTGTTAACTTAATTTTGCACCAATAAGTACTCTGATAAATATCGCGAATAGTCAATGCTTTGAAAAGTGGTAATACTAAAACAATCTTTTGATAAGGTCAAGATTTCAGTCGAGTTCTTAGTTGGGTCAAATCAGAGTGAGAGGAAAGAGTTCTATCATAATAAACTACCATATAATATATAATAATATACCATTCACGTATCCTTGATTTTTAAAAAAATGATGGAAAAGTTTGTCCTCCTTAATTCCTTTAAAAATTCTTCTGAATATATTCCGCGAAAAAATTATTTGATCAACAACAAAATTTTCTACAGAAACACAATTTATATCAGTTACGAAAATTTATTTTTACAACATCTATGTTAAAAACCTACATTTAGGATATATAATAGGAATTCTGGTTTTTTATATTATACATATTATGCATATATCATTATTAGAGTAAGTATTTGAAATAATTTATAATTAATTCTAAAATGCAATTAGCAAATTAACCAAATGATCAGTGCTTATGTTTAAAAATTCCAAATATGTATTATTCTCTACATCAAAAAATGGATAGGCCGCAGAAACCCTGTGAGTTCCCAAGGCACGTGCCATTTTGAATACAAATCTTCTCCTACAACTAAACCGTGTGAGTTGCTCTTTGATATTTTCTGAGCAGTCCACAATTATTCCACACATGGAGCATTCAATCTTAAAAATCGCAAGGACAAAACATGCACATGTAACGACCGATGCCAATATCTCAACGCCCCCCTGGTTTAAAGAACCTCCATGAACTTGCTGAACTATTATGAATGCACCAGTTACCAACACTAGATGACCTATAACCATATGAAAAGCTACCTGAACGTTCCCCACAATTGCCTTTAAGTTGACACACAACAGCTGAATGCATTGATATACAAATAGTACCTCGTCTGCACGTTTTACACCCAACTCTCTTGTCAGATACAAGGCTTTGTCATCCATAGTTTTCTTTTTTACGACTGAAGTTGGCATGATACTACGGTCCCAAGTAATACAGAGATAAAACAGGAGTATGCCCACGTTTACGACAGCTAGCACGGTAGTCATGATGATGAAGCAGTACCAACAGTGGACACAGTAAATGAACAAACTGCTGACATTAAATCCAAGTGGCTCTCCAGATAAATATGCATAGAAACGATTGATGGGATGAGCAGTATTAAACACGCCTAGGGACACTACGACTGGTATAAAAAGTGAGGCTGTCACACTCACCGACGAAATCACGTGGAAGATTTTAATATATTTAGAAACGTCGGCAGTATGCTTCTTTTGGTTTCTATCAATTCCCAAGTAGTCTAAAATCATCAAGGTAACTTTTAGTAAATTGAAATGCTATTTCAAGTATTGAATTTTAATGGTATGAATTACTCGTTACCTGACAATTTCCTGTCAACCTCAATGCAAGCGTTGGTAAAGTTTTTGAAATCCAAGCGGTTACTATGAACGAGATCCCCAATGATTGCTATGTAAGCCCCAATGCACAAGACATAGATGGAGAATATGAGAACAATCTGCTTATCCTCATCAATTGAAGAGTCAGTTTCGGTGGCAAAATCGTTGTAAAGCATGAAAACCGCAGCGGGTAGGAATAGTAGCCAGAAAAAATAATTTGAACATGCATAGCTGTAGTGGAGCGGAGTGGAACTCAAAACAAGCTTGTTGACTTTGTAGTCCCAATGATATGGTGAGCATACGCTTAGTTTATTCCAGTAGTAGCGCAACGCAATATCGTCGATAAACTGTTGAGTTATCATTATTTCTGACAATTTTTTACTTTTGACGTTTTATACAGAGAGTTTAAACCGAATCGAGAGTTGTACTAGAATTAAACCTGTGAATATAGGACTTGTATGCGACTACAAACAAACGAAGCAAAGATAGAAATGAAATGCAATTCGACTTGATTGTTTGATTTTAAATTAAAACCGTTTGGCTTGTTCTTACGAAACGTCTTCGTAATAGTTTTATCCTATTTGAAAATCAATGTCAAATATAAATTTAAAAATGTCGGTCTTACACAACAACATATTTTTTTAATAAATCGAGTTTCTATTATACAAACACATATATATCTTCTTGAATATCAGAGATGGTACCTAGGCAGTTCCAAAACCCGGATGTAAAAACTTAAATTAAACTCAAAATAACGATTTTATATTTTATTTATTACAAACTATTTTATATTTATATATATATGGAATCTATAACCTGGAGGACGAAAACTACGTTTTACAATTGAACTTTGTCTAAATGTTGACGATCATCCCATTTTTATCAATGTTTTGAGAAAATCCAGTTTCTTTGAGAAATACTGAGAACTAAGGATTCTTCAAATTATGATAAAACTTTATCAACCTTTTATCTTATAATACCTTGGGCATAATTGAAGTAATGTAAGATGTAGGTTTCTGACATAATATACTTTATTTCACTCGTGAGATGCCATGACAAATTAAATGTGTGATAAACGAGGAGCACTGGATCGCCCGTACTCCCTGTTCAGTTATGTTCCAGCTACTTGAACTACGAGTTCCATCTCTGGGTAATCCTTCATTTTTGTAAGAACATAGAAGTTTAAGTAACTGCAAATTTTCTCTACTTTCCTTGTAAACCGAATTTTGTTATGTAACTTTAAAATCAATCAATAAGACATGGTAAATTATGTTGCATAAAAGCTATTACGTTTACATGGATTGACAATTTAAATTCATTTTTTGATTAAAAACTTGAATGAATTCATATCACTGGTTTTCCCTGCGACATTAAGTCTATCCAATATATCCAAGATAACTTACTTTGAATTGAAACCCGTGCTTATTTATATGGATGCTTTATACTGTTATGCTACTGGAAATATTCAATTAAAATGTTACAAAAGTCGTTTGGCTTTAAATCGAAACACACGCCCATTCCAAGATTTTTCAATACAAAATTTTTCAGCAAACTATGTAGAAGTTATTTGATGGATTTGATAAAAAGAGACACGTAAATCAAAGTATTGTTATATTAAACGGAAGTTGCAGCTGTTTCATGAGCACAAAAATGCTGGCTTAATGACTGTTCATCGAACTGATAATTCAAACTGATAATCTTAGGCATTTTTTATACAGAACCACTTAACAAACAATAAAATTCCCTAAAAGTTGCATATAAGAATTTTCAACACAACCTAAATATTATGTTAAAAATCTTTCATTTTCGGGCAACGAAAAGAAATTTAATGTTTTAATATTAATTAATCACTAATTGAAAATCAATTATCCTTTCCTGATTCCTTATACTTTGTGTACAACGGGTTGACATGCCAAAATAAATGAATAAATGATTTGAGTAATTTAAACAGTCATCAACGGAGCTTTATTTATGAAATAGAGGTAACAAGTTGGGAACCAATAGACTATTGTTTTTCGGGAGCACACTGGTTTATAAATACCGAAAAGCGATTATCGTATTGTGGTGAAAGCGGCTTATAAGCATATTTCACCACGTGGCATATACCAGCCACATATTTCACACATTTTATGATTTATTGGTAGGCTTACCAGCTGGTAAGTATACCTTGGTAAAGTCACTAGAATTTTATATTGAGCAAAAAATTCCAGAGATTACCCAACCCTGGGTGCCATCTTATTTGGATTTTACCCGGATTTCTTCAAGGGCTGTTTCCTCGAATTTGCCAGGGACTTTGGCTAATATATTTTCAGGGATGTTAGTGGTGATCGTTTAGCCCACTTTGGCTGCAGCAGATTAGTCTACAATTATGTTGTTGCGAAAATAATTGACGATTTCGAAAAATTTCGAAAAACCAATTAACGTCAATAACTTCAACAATTTTTGGGTTAGAGAGCTAATTCTTTTTGCATTGGGCTCGTTCAATCAAGGTTAACAAAATGTAAAAATTATGGGCCCCTAAACAATTGGGAAGTGCTTTTTTAAAGCAAGTTTCAATAATTTAGCATGGCACGTGCCACTTAAATGGCCTAACTTTGAACATGAATATCTCGGAGCAGGAATGGAATTTTGATATGATTCTTTTTGCGTCCGGCAGCGCTTATAAGCCGCTTTCACACACAATACGATAATCGCTTTCCGGTATTTATAAACCAGTGTCAAAACGTTACACCAATGTCATTACTATGGAAAACAAGTAAAAATACAAAAATACCATTGATATACCCACCATTTGAGAACCTAGGCGCTGCCCTACTAACTTGGATTTCACTCCCAAATGAAGAATTCCAGTACCGAATCCCGGACGGAAGGCAGAATTTATTGGCAATGGCAGATTCCGCATTCCAACTAAATATGGATTTTCTCTCCGGCGGTGGAACAATATCTGCATAGTGAACCATCGCACAAACTGTGCAGAAAAAGTTGGTATTGATAAACTGGCCAGTGCCCTTCCAGCGAAAGTAGGAATTATACTTATCACGAGTTGCAACCAAGTGTTTTTATATAGTTTGTCAGTTTCGCGGTGATCTCAAAGTCTTCCACATGAATGTATGATTTTTCCTGACAAATCGCTTTGTAGTCTTCAGGATGAGCTCCAAGCACAACTGGAATAACATCGTTTCTAGAAATTGCATCAAACATTGGCGCAAAAATTTTTAATGAATTTTTAAGGTTAAAAAATCTAGAGCAAAATCCTTACTCACTCATAAGCGTTCACAAATAATTTTTCCGTTACGTAATCTCTACCTGTAACCAAAAGAAAAAAACCATGAGCATTTGGATAGGACGGAATTTTCATCGTCGGGCTTACAATTCGAGTTTTCAAACGACAGATAAAAATGGTAGTCCCTTTTTAACATTGCATAACATTCTTTTTGTCTATATAGCGCACAACTTAATTGGCCACAGGCTCCGTAAACATCTACGCTAACGTATTTCTGCAATTCCCATATAAAGTCCATTCTATGGTTCCATGTGCCACAGTTTGAGGTAAATATTGCTGCCATTTTCGTTTTTCCAGCTGAGAAATTTCTTTCTAGAAATCAATACCAAATTAAGAAACTTAACAAAAAATGTATAAAAAATACGACGTTAAAAATTACCTTGCGTTTTGAATTTTACAGAAGGATCATAATAAACCCATTTCCCATACGGAGTATTCACATCACTTCCCCGATAAAAGGATGCCAACAGTTCATTAGAACTCTCGAGTGTAGCTTCCGAGATAAATGGGGGTTCAAGCATAAAGTAGAATTTCAGAATGTGGGAGGACACATTAAAATATCTCGTGTGCAATGTATCTCGAACAGTTATCAAAGCGTCCATTACCAAATCTGAATCGGGGATTTGTGAGATTGCACATTTTTGTTGCAGACCTGGACAGTCTTCTTCATTTAACACGTGTGGATTCTCCCAGCTGGATTTTCCCCACCACTGAAACGAGTCAGGGAGGAAAATGGTTTTCATCTGAATTTTCGGAATCGCATTTTTCCCAAAATGCGATTCCTTCGCTCCCATTCCAAAAACTAGTTGAGCCAAAATGCGATCATCATCCCGAGATAAATGTTGCTGATTTTCTGAACGCCACAAATGGGGCAAACGAACTAATTTTGTAACTTTTCCGCTTGTGTTGGCCGCTATAGCTGAATTACTTGTCAATTCCCAGTACCCCAATGTTAAAGCTTCGTTTTCTTTGTCAGAAAGAAATCACCCTCCAATTTGGTTTCGTTGAGAAATGCTTGATGTGTGTTTCCAGTCGTGATAATTTCTAACGTAAATGTACCCGGTACTGTTACGTAACAATGTTTTATTTTTCTGATCGAGAGTAAAGTTATAAATACAATTATTAATATTGACACTCTAGTTCTCTTCTTAAATATGGCGATTATAAAACGAAACATTTTTCACGACGTGAGATTGCAAATTGAAATTTATTTTCTACGCGACGAGTATCCCACGTATTACGTTTGAAATGAGGTGAATCTGGAGAGTGGTTGTAATAAATTGAACTGATCGTGAGTTGGATCTGAACCAAACATTTGTTTACTGAAGTAAAAAAATTGGGACGCGTGATAAATGATTAGATATCCTACATTGTATCTAACACTTGCAGTGGAGCTCACACTGTACAGTTGCATGTACGTTTCAAGTTTCAATGTTTACATTGATGCTGATGCATATTATCAAAGACATTTGCTTTCGCTATTATCTGAAAAACGTTTGGATTTGCGGATGAAAACTCTCGTGGATATCATTTAGCCATCGCCATTTAATGCAAATTAAAACACGAATATTTTAGGCAATACAAACAAGATATACCTTATATACTTCATTTAATATTGGGAATTTGTTTTAATAGTAAACCCATTAACTACTACTAATTTTTATACGAAACAGCTATTCATTTTTCATCCAAAACATGTTCATTGATACATCAGTGCTCAGAGTTTATTGAGCAACAAAATATCATATTGTTTGGAGAAATTTATTTTAATACACATAGATTTTTGATTCGTGTATGGTGAACTTGGACACAGTTTCCTTATTTGGGAGAGTCATCCCAGTGATCTGCCATTAGAATCATCTGCTGCTGGTTTCCAGGATCCAACATTGGCGTTCGGACCGGACACAAAATTATGATCCAGTTCCACCTCACAATGATTTGATTCCACGGGCCAGGGGTCCCATTTGTCCAGATCTTCCTCCGACAGCTGTTGCTTCAGTAGCTAAAAATATATAACAAATTCCTTTTTGCACCAGAAATAGAAGTTAAAACATTACAAAATGATATTCACTACCTGATACTCTGCAGCAAACTTCTGAAACTCAGCAATCCTTCCCTGAAGTTGGAGATAAAGGTTTGGATACTCATCCGTACGCTCTTGCTCCCGAGCATCAATCATCTCGAGTAGGTCATCCATCTGGGCTCCCACATTTTCCAACGCCTGTCCAACTAAAGCGTTCATTCTGGCCGCTACTTCGGATTTGTCCACCTCATCTGAATGTTGCTTATTGATGGCTGAAGGTAACATCTCGTGGAAGTCGTTTATCCATCGCCATTTGATGCATGCTAGGCCCGCCCACGCTGGTAGTAGTTCTGGGTCTTCTTCTTTGCCCTGGTCTTTGATGCTCTAGGTTAATAAAATTTAATGAAAGCGGATAGAAATAGCAACAATTATCGTGGTAAGTGAATCCATGAAAATTTTACGTCAACAATCTCTTCCTGTTCCTCAAGCAAGTCAAGAAGAACGGTGAGGCAGACTTTATAGTCCAGAGCCAGGCCTTCCTCTCGATTACGACGCATGGAGAGGAGGACGTCCACCTGCCACCGGGCATTTTGAAGGAGGTCTCGACTTGTGTAATTTCGACGCGGGCCGGAGTTTCCATTTCCCATTGTAGCTCGCGATATGAGTTTAAAGTAGAAACGGTGTTAAGAAGTTAAAAATGTAGACTAAAATGATTGCGAATTAAGCCAAACCTTGAACTTCCAAGATCTGTTAAATCGGTTAAGCTATTTACAACTGAATTAAAATATTTAATTTAAAAAGTTAATTTTTCTACATTTAAAAAAATTCTTGTTGTTTCAATGACGACAATTTTTTACAATTGCAAGTGTTGTTCATATTTACATTGTAGTTAATAATATACAAGCTAAACCAAAGACTAAGCAAAAAATGATCAGGATTAGAACAAACAGTGCTGCAATACTTATTTGACTATCATTCGCTGATACGGATCTCCAATACCAAACTCGGAAAGGAAGACAAAACCTGGTGGATACGGCAGCATGCTTGTTCCAGTTAAAAGCAGAGGTTCTTTTTGGAGGTGCAACTATATCTGCAAAGTGCACCATTGTACAAACTCTGCAGAAAAAGTTAGTATTGATAAACTGGCCAGTGTCTTTCCAACGGAAGTAGGAATTATAAGCAGTGTGATTATCTGCCAGTTGTTTCATGTAATTGGCAAGTTCTTCAGGATTCTGGAAGTCTTCCACGTGAATATATGAGTTTTCTGGACATATCGCTTTGTAGTCCTCTGGATGAGCTCCGAGAACAATGGAATGACATCGTTTCTAATCGTAAATTAAAAACAATTGGTTACCTATTTCGAATGGAATTTTCGTTTGCATTTTATTGACTTACTCGTAAGCGTTTACAAACAATTTTTCCGTTATGTAGTCCCGACCTGAACTCAAAAAAAAATGATAATCAAATTGATTCGATTTTTTGACAAAGGTTTTGGTTCCTTACAATTTGAGTTTTCAAAAGAGAGATAGAAACGGTAGTCCCTTTTCAGCATGTCAAAACATTCCGTTTGATTTTTTCGGGGGCAGGTCAAATGTCCACAACTTCCGTAAATATCAACGTCATGAATTTTTGCAATTTCTCAATAAACCGCAATCTACCATTGTATGTGCGGCAGTTTGAGATAAATGCAGCAGCCATTTTGGTTTTACCTGCCGCATAATCTTTCTCTGGGAATCAAATAATTCTGTCTCAATACTTCTATTTAAAACTGGACTGCAATGTTGAATGTATATTAACCTTGTGTCTTAAATTTTACGGTTGGATCAAAGTAAACCCATTTTCCGTACGGAGTAGTCACGTCACTACCCCGATAAAAGGAAGCCAAGAGGTCACGTCTTCCTGTAAGTTTGGCCGAGGAAATAATAGGAGGTTCAAGTATAAAATGAAACTTCAGAATGTGGGGTGACACGCTGAAAGCCTTCTCGTGTGCATTATCTCTCACGATAATCAAGGCATCAAATATCAAGTCCGAATCGGGGTTATCTGAGAAAACACACTTTTGTTGTAGACCTGGACAGTCTTCTTCTTGGAGGATGTGTGTGTTGTTCCAACCCGTTTTCCCCCACCAATCAAACGAGTCTGGGAGGAGAATTGTTTTTATCTTGACAAAGAAACGTAATGTTAACGGCACTAGAAAAATTATACACATGAAATAATGGTAAATTATTTTACTTTATTTTGCACGTCTCCAAAAAGTGAAACGTTTGCCTCCAGTTCCTAAAACTAGTTGAGATAGAATACGGTCGTCATTCTGCTTCAAATGTTGCGAATGTTCCGTTCCCCACAAATTAGGGAAAACGTCTAATTTTGTAAAAATTCCGCTTGTCATTGAACCCTACTTAAGTTATTCGTTAAATCCCAATAACGCAAAGTTAAAGCTGTGTTTGCACTGTCCGACACACTATCGTTTTTTGCTTCAGTTTCATTAGGAACTTGAAACTTTGTGGCAGACTTGCTTAGTTCAACTTTGGAAGTTGTAGGCATGGACTCCTTAAGCAGGTAGGACTCGTGGTACTTAATGCGAATTATGGTGAACACTACAATAATAGCAATAAATATAAAAATCCTCTTCTTTACCAATCGCTTAGAGCGACGAAACATTTTCTGTCGAGTCGCTTTCTTGGCCTGTTATTTAACGAATTTTATAGTTCGTTCTACACTGAAAGATGTCCCAGTTAGAATTTTACACTTATTCAACTGCGCAAGCCTGTATAAAACACGAGCAGTTCAATTGTTTACTAATGCGATAAAGTAAACAATGAAGAGGTAGATAAGCAATATGATGATAACCTAATTTGAATATATCCGTACTTCAAATGAAGCTCATACAAGTACACAAGTATTCACGCAACTTGCTAATTTTCATAACGATATTTATTATAATGACGCCCTTCAGTTTAATCTCTAGTTTTATCAGATCTTTCCAGAGCTTTCTAATGAATAATTGTCTTCCATTCTGTTCATGTTCAGTTCGTTTCTCAATGTATTCCTAATCCTCAAGGCTGCTGCAACGTTGCGATGTGAATTGACTCAATCTCCTTCACATGGCTGGTGTGTTGGTTCAATATGGTAATCACGAGCAACGCCATGATGAATAATCCCATTACAACAGCGCCGTTTTGGGGGAAACGAAGGGTCATTTTAAGAAGTTTCCTTTGAATTGCGTAATACTCCTGCAATATTCAAGCAGCAAACACAACTACGAAGTTCGAGTAGCACTAATATGACTGAATAATGTTTGATTGACAGTCAGTCATCAAAGTTGAATGAACACACAACCAACTCGTACAGATTGAGACCCAATCATTGGGTGCTATCTTACATCAACGTTTTTATTTGTGTGCTCTGCTTCGGTTATCTGGGTGATATATGATAAGAACGTGGAACGATAGGATTAGGTTTGATTGCAATTTATGATTATCATAAAGGTATTTTGTGGTTAGCGGTTAAAAAGTCACAAAATTTCACCCAAAGTAAAAGTTGCGGATGATTATAAATTAAGGTAAAAAATTAGCTGAAAATGACTGTAATCATTGGTCACTGGGATCTTCCCAATGACCAATGCATGCTCACCTCCAGTATTTCCTACTGGAACTGGGTGCTTTGCTACTATTTCGGGCATTGCTGCCATCCCATTCCTCATCACCTTAATTTACTTTCACTCAACGGATGACAATGAGGGGGAGAAAGTAAGCATGCACAAAAACCTCGGCATAACTTTCATGATGTTGGCCACAGGTATCGTGGCATTTTGCTCGTTGATCGTCTCCATCCTCAAACAGTTGAAGGTGGAGGTTTGTGCCTTCTGCAATGGCTGTTTCCAGTTGGATTCCAAACTTCAAGGTGTGAATCAAATAACTCTAAATTAAACCATTACCATATTTTTTTCATTTAACTTTCACAATTTCAGCGGACATTCTACGAACCATTGATGATGGTCAAGCTTTGCTCCAAGTCGCTATGAAATCCTGTACCCCACACGAATATAAAATCTGCTCCTACCTGCTCATCAAAAACTTGGAAGTTTTCCTGGCAAACGGGGCGTATGAACTGCTCCTCATTTTCGCAGCATTTGTCATCGTGCCAGCAATAGTCTGCAGGTTTGAATGTAGCTTCATTGGTGGTCTCGTTGATTTGTCGAAGACTATGAAGAAAAATATTCTGAAGCTGTCAAGTAGGAACAGGTATTCGTATAAAGTTGCCAAGTCCTTTCCCATCCTTTTGATAAAAACGACGTACCCACTTTTTACTGTGAGTAATGAGACGTTTCTTGAGTTCATTAATGTTAGTGTAGATCACGTTGTTAACTTGTTGTGTCTTTACTAAACATATATATTTCAGACATTTTCACTATCAAACAGGAGCACCCATCTTAATCAAACTCGCAATACTAATACTTTATATAGAACTCAATTGTAACAAACACAGTGTTAAACCTTCGTTTTAAAATAATCACTGCCCCACCAATTGACACTATTAGGAAATGAAAATTACTCATGATTTGAGACTTGTTTACAATTTCATAGAACACTTTCTTCCATTTATTTTTCATGTAAGCATAATAAATACTTTTGAGTGCAATTAATATTTAGTCATTCAATAAAGTAGAGATATTAATTCGCTATTAGTATAGCGAAACAGTTTTCAATTCGGAGATGCCAGGATCGGGTGCGGAAGATTACAGTTAAAACTGTTAAAGGCCAGTTCAATCACTTCTTCCGCTGGTTCTTCGGTTTCTTAGGAGGAGGAGGAGGAGGTGGTGGTGAAGAAGAACGACGCTTCGCGACTCATTTGCGGTTTCGACAGAGCTTCAAAGTGTCC
>LJIJ01003145.1:0-20945 GCA_001718145.1 Orchesella cincta | reverse complement strand
AAGTAGTTCCGCACTAGAAAGAAAAACAGTTGAACTCATTCATAATCTTTAAAATGAAACGTAATTATATTAGCAACTGTCCATTACCAGCAAACAAATTCCCACAAAGTTCACACTGAAATTGTTTGGAATTTGCATTTCTACGGATATTCAAATGCACATTAAGTTTTGACAGTTGGGAAATTCCCTTCCCACACTCCTTGCGCTGATGCGGAAGATGTGTTCCCTTATGAATCTCCAACCGTTGTGGGTTCAGAGTTTGGGACGCCCATCCTTCCATATCGCAATTGAGCACCCGGCAACTTATCCGGAGGCAAGATTCCGTGCTGAATGAATCGATGATGGTGGAATCCCAACTCGGATTGCGATTTCTTGCTGCAGCTGCTATTGCAGGTCCATCAACAAAACGCCACAAATTTGACCATGATGAGGATCTTGTGTATGAGATTTGACATGAGCGTGAAACTCCTCTGGATGTTTCAAGCTAGAAGAACAGACGGAGCACCGGAAAAGTTGTCTTGGTCCACCTTGTGTTCCTCCAGAAGATGCGAAGATAATGGCAAACATTGGCCACAAAAGAGAAACAGGTCAAATTGTGGAATGCTGGGAAGATTAGAATGCTCCTTTCAGACGTGTTGATTGCGAGTGTTTGAGCCAAAATCTCCACTCCTTCGTTGGTAATGATGGGAAATCGCTCGTTGCAGTAGAAATAGCTCAGCTCAAAATCTGGAGGGTGAGCCAGCACCCGGTAAAAATGCCAGTTGAGCATCAAACAGAACGATTTTGGACGACTAGCGCATAAATAAACTGTCTTGGATATTACACCCTTTCTATGCCGCTTCGCCTTGTGAGGTTTTCGCTCGTCATCACCGGAGAATTTCTTATCCCAAAATCGGCACTCCGAGCCTCCCAAAAGTCCCCAAGTTTCGGGAAATCAGAGTTGTTCACGGAGTTGTAGGAGAATCAGTGTGGCTCGCGTTCCAGTGAAGATTTATGACGTCATCGGAAGAAGGAAGGTAAATCTGACATTCAGCGCACTTGTTTCTTCGCTCTATTAAAAATTAATGCAACTATTTTAGAATGATGAAAACCTGAAACTTTTTGACAAGTGTATTGGATAGGAAGTGATTACTTACGCTGATGAAAAGCAATGTGTTGGAAGAAAGCGAAAACGCTCATTGGAACAAGTTGTGGACACATTGGGCAAGAATCATGCGTCCTACTTTCTTCCTCAGTTGCATCAAGGTTTCTGTTCTGGCAAGGTTTCAATGTCTTTTCAGTTTCAAGAGCAATTAGGAGGCCTTTGGAAGCAGGATATTTTGACGCTGGGTTAGTCCTTTTTAGTAGATTCGGGGCTGCTCTTGTTGCTGATTTTAGTGGTGGTAGTGTGATTTCAGCAGGTTTTTTTGGCTACTCCATGTCGAACAACCTGTGTTGGTGCATTCCCCTCGTAATCACAGTTTTCCGCTTCAACGGACAGAAATCACAGAGAGTGGTGAGCTAGTTGATGTGCTGTTGACAAGTGCGTGTTGAGTAGAGTTGATGCGAATAAAGTCATCCACGCAAATGTGCGGGTGTCGGACGAACAAAGCCATGACATTGCGTTTGTGAGTGACGAAATTAGGAAAGTAGTCAACTTTCCCGATGAAAAGGAGACCACAATATTTACAGGCCTTTAGTTTACACGAGAAGAGAAGTGTGATTGATGTCCATATGCATGTAAAGCCCTGGCTCATCCACGAACTCTATAATATGAGAAAAAAATCGGTATATACTATCATCAAATATCAATTTTTTTTTACGTTTGTTAAATCATGATAGTTATACTTTCCACCAGGAGTGACGTTTTTGAAGCTAATACTGTAGACGGGTCATTTGAGGCTCTTTGGATGAAGATTGGTTCGCTCCACCTCAACCGTCACAAAGTGAGACTCCACAGAAAAATTTTTATGCCACTCTTTCCAATGCTTAAATGCTTCGCCGTGTTTAGAAAAATACTGTTTGCAGAGAAAGCACCAAAGTCGCTCACATGAAAGCAGTGAACTGCAATTTTTGAAGGAGACTTGGGCAGCTGAGCAACTGTACATTTAGCCTTGGGTTTACGTTCCACTTCCCGTGCAGGTGTGAGTTGCGAGCGAACGCAGTTGTGAAGTCCGTCTGCATTTGTTACAGGGGAAAACAGTCTTGAGAAAGTGTGAGTGGGCGTTCAAATGTGAGAGTCCAGTTCCTCGTGCCAGGTCGCGGAGTAGCAAAACATTTGACCACACAAGGGACAAGGCTTCAAGAGGTGGGATTTCCATAGAGGAGTGCACTGACGCTATGTGATTCTTTAGGCTAGCTTCATCCACTCCATTTCCGGCTTTAAATTGTTGGGGACAGACTGGACAGCTGAATTTGAAGATTTCTGCGTGTTCCTTAGCTCGGTGGAGGATCAATAGTTCAATCAGACTCATATACTTTTCTTCACAGGTGACACAATCACACTTTTTTTCTGGAAGCCCTGAATGTAAAAAAAATATAATTAATTATTTAGTTAAAGAGTATTTTACGAGCTGCATATCAAACAGAATAATTAGCAGGAAAATGTAAGTTTACATTTATGTTCAATCTTCATATGAAAATGTTGTTCAGAGGGCGCATAAAAAGTTTGCCAGCATCGGTAACACTGGAATGGTTCATCAACAGGCTGGAACTTAACTTGGTGAAATCGGGTTTCTGCATTAGTCAACTGGATCTCACTGTGAAAGCGTTTCAAGTGGTTTTTCAGCTTCGTTGAGTCTGACGGAAGGTAAACCCGACACTGGCTGGACTGCATTGGATAATCAAAAACAAAATGACACGCATGGATTATATTATTTTAACAAAAAAAGCTCTGAATTGAACAGCTTTATACCAAAATGATGTGACCAGCGTAGCTGAAAAGGGCTGATATATGGACAATGAGGACACCTGTAGCTCAGTTCTTTGTCTTTAACAATTTTCCTCTCCTGATTGAACTGAAGACAAGTTACAGGTTGAACTTCCTCAACAACTTCTTGATCGAGGTCACTTTCAGAATCCTCTGGAGAATACTGATACTGATGGGTTGTGAGATTCCTCTGAGATGCAGCAATCTTGTTCTCTCATTGCAATTAGTTTGGGTTTTCTGGTCAACTGCCGCTGTCGAACTTGTACCGCTTCCAGATAAGCCTCATATTTCGCTTTGGCTTGGATATCACCTTCCTTCAACAAGAATGGAATGGAAATGTACGACCCTTGATAAAAATAGGAAAACAAAAATTATTAATGCTCATAATTTCCAAACAACAAATGGTATTACTAAACATCAACACTTACTTTTAGCGACGTGTCTCCTTATCTCATCCGTCAAGTAAGAATGATGTCCTTTACATTTCAATCGATTCGGACACTCTAAAGATTCATTGCTCTCATTGCCATTCTCAGTCTCCCTGATCCGATCGACAACCAACTGCTCGCATTTCTCCAGCTGCTTCATCAACTCAACAATCTTATCATTTAAATCCAAAGCGTTATCAATGAGGGGCTGGCAGCGCTCACAAACAGCTATCCAACTTCAAGGACTACACGATTTTATTCTTTTTCCTTCCCGATTTTTCGTTCTCCTCCACTTATCATAGCAAAAGGCAGTGAATCTCGTCCTCAGCTGAGCGCTCCAACAACAACCTCTTGCATTTTGGTTGGAGATTAATAAACTTGTCGTAATTCCGCCACATTTCCTTCCACGGAGGTGGAGTCTCTCCAGCATCCACGAGGCGTCGTCGCAACTGGCTCAGAACTAGACCCCTCGTTCTCAACATTTTTTTGACTTCTCCTTACTTGGCCGGCTAGCTATTTCTTTTCTTGAACGCATTGTTTTCTTTGGTATGATGGACCGCTCTCTAGTTTTGGTCTCGGCTTTTCTGGGTTTCCTCTTCCTTATTGGATTAACTGTGACGGTGGTTGTTGGCATTATTATCAGTTTGTTGTTCTCCTCCTCCATCGTGCCAACGGGCACCTTGATTTCGTCCTCTGAAACTTCTCCTGGATAAAACAATGGTTGATTCTGTAACAGTCATTCTCCATCATCATCATCATCGTCGCCCTCCTCTTCATTGAGCACCTCCTCTTTGATATCCAGTTCAGTTTCCTCTTCTTGCTCCATTTCCATGTTATCCATGGCTTGACACTTTCGGAGTAGCCGAATGGAGGTAGATAACACAAGCTCGAAAAGGTCCCGTTCGGAACTTCTTGTTCTACATTTTTTAGTTTGTGTTGCTGCAACAGACTGTGAGCTTATTTACAAGCCACTAGTAGATTTTGGAGTAGGGACAATAACAAGAGATTAAACTGCGCGGCTTAAAAGTTGGGGCAACGAGATGCACCAAGGTGAATGTAATCACATCAGCGCTACTCTTTGTTTGCTTGGCGTTCTAAAACTACAATGCAAAGTCTGATTTACTTTACTTTACGGAAATACAGATGGATAGTGATAGCAGCAAACAAACAAGCTTGTTCATTGATTTTGGTTGGACAAAGTAATCCCAAAGATCTTGCACATTTTCAAATTGTATATCCTTGCCAGAAAACAAGCAGAACCCTATTTTAAACCGAAATTAATTCCTTACTTTCAGACCAGCAAGCAAGCAACATTCGACACACGTCTGCACTGTAAAACTAGTTTAGCCAGAAAAGTGCATCCTTGAACTGGAGTTATGAATCATGATCTACGTGACATTTTTCTATGCCAACCCATCAAGCTCTTTTATACACATTAATAGGCAAGGCAAGAACGATACGCTTGAGTTCTTTCTTAATATGAACAAAACCCCGACAGAATTTCAAAATTTAATTAAAAGATGAGATTGGCGTCCTCTAGCCTCACAAAGCTGTAGTTTACTGCACTTGATGTAAAAGAAACTATTTTGCACAAAGCAGGTCAACAATTTCCCGCTTTCAACCAAACACTAGACAATGTAGAAGCGCATCAAGTTGATGTCAACGCCGTAGACGAAGCTGAATACTCTGTTTTTTCGTCGGCGCAAAATGAGCTTTGCGCTTTCATTTGTTACCTTATTTCTGGTAGGAAAAGTAAAAATCATGTAAGGTAGTATTACAAAACGCTTACTAGTAAATAATCTGTGTGTATTTATTTATTTACCTGTTGATTTCAAAGTTCATTAAACATTGTGAAAGTGTAATATGTGATAATTTGCTAAAATAATTGCTTAAACAATACAAGATATAATTAGGAAAGGGGTTTAACCCCACACCAAGAAAAGTATCTAAGTAATGGATTTGTCAATTGCTGTTTGAAGAATGGTTGAGATTGTCTCTAGAGTTGCTTCCCGTGCCATGTCAATGTAGCCCAAGTCCACGTCTTCCACTTCCGACTGGAGTTTGTTGTAAAACTCAATGCTGAGCAGAGAGTCGAGTCCCAGCTGGGCGAAGTTGACGTTCTCTGGAAAAGGTTGGAGGGAGAGCCCTAATGTTGCACACAGCTTGGTTTTCACCACATTACTAATCAGCTCCTTCTTCTACTCAACACCGTCCGTGTTTGTGTAGAGCTCGTACAGGCTTTGTTTCACTTCCTCGACGTCTCCCCTCTTCGCAGCTGTAGGCTGGAGAGAAATGCTTTCCAGTAATTATTTTTTCATAGGGATGGAAATATGCTGCACAGTTTTTTAAGTTAAGCTACGCCCTCCTTGCAGCCCTATTTTCAAGAAAAGGTCTCGAGAGCAGCGATTCCCTTGAGGTATCGTGAAAGCGGTGGCAAGCTCCAGCTCCCGGTTTGAGCAAGACTCAGCCCCACTGGCCCCAGCTAATGGACATGGCTGGAAGCCCGTTTCTAGCCCTACTTTCCATTAACGCCTCCGTGTACAAACAGCCGGAGGAGTGGTTAGTTTGTCCGGGATTTCCAATGACACAAGTCAGTGAGGAATGGACGACGAAAAATGCCAGGGGGCTTTGGTGCGTGAGCAAGTGCAGATTGTAGGAACCCTTCACCTTGGGGCTGATGGAGTAGACAAAACTGGGCCAGTCTTGGTTAACGAGGTTGGCATCTGAAAGCACCCAGCACAATGGTGAGTAACTCCGAGCGGAGCCAACTCAGCGTTCCCTTTAATGTCTTCAAGAACTTTAGTCATCTGATCGTAATCACCAACGTCTACTCCCATGTTTATCAGTTTTGCTTCAGCTTGATTTTAGTAGGGGTGAATGAGTTTTTAGCACAAATGAGGAAGCGAATCTATCTCACTGTAGAATGAAAGATTGAATGCACTTGATAGTCGGAATTATGATTTGAATTGCATAGTTTATGCTCAGTAAAAATGAACTGCCATACCACCGTGGTAATTGTTAGAAGTAGGATTCATTAGTTGAAATTACCAATTGGTTCCTTTTTTAATTACATGAAAAGGGAGAGAGAGAGAGAAAAAGGTACACCAACCAAAGGCACTGAAGTTTAGTAGGATACAACAAGAAAGCAGCCTCCTTACAAAGTATCGCAGCAAAATCATCATCATCATCATATTTTATGCATACAAGTCATATCACTTCAGGAATCAGTGAATTAGCATTACAGGTATCTTCAATATATTGTCTGAACAGTCAGTCAGAACTTATCACATTTTACATGGAACGTCATTCTGTGAAGGCCAACCAAAATGATAAGCCTCACACATAGCTTGTGATATATTTGAGAAAGGTATTGTTGTGCTCATGATGAAGATGCATTGCAAATTCAAATCAGAGGCTTTGAACAGCTTCAAAGGTCACGATTAATGTTTCAAAATGCCAACTTATGATATACCATTTGAAAGCTACTGCAGTGCTGGTTATAAATATGCTTTGCAAATTGAAATTTTCAAACAGGTCAAAGGTCATGCGCTTCTAAACGATACACGACGATGTATCATTCGATCTATTGAAGATTTCACTTTTATGTCACATTTGTGTCACAAATTTCATCCGCTAAATGTACATTGTTTCGTCTCGAATTGTCGGGTTTATTCATACAACGCAAAAACTAGGCATATGTAAAAATAAGTGAGCTCGTTCTGAAAAATATTACAAAAAACGATGTTCAAAGCAATAATTCCGGAGTTAATTATAAATCTATTTTTATTCACACGGGAGTTAATTTATAATAATATTTTTAAAAACTCTTCGAATTCAAAGTCATTTAAACAATTTTGAAATATTTTCTGCCATTCTTGTTCTACTTCATAATGGGAAAATGAAACAAATCTATCGAAAACTAGCTTAATATTTTAGTTGACGGTTTAGTGGCAGAAATAGATTGAACTGATTAGGATTATTGCTTCTCCAGCACGTATTATCCATCGAAATGAAAAAATACTAGAGTGGACAGAAAGGTGAACATTGTGTTAGCGTATTGGTAAATTGTGAGTATTTGAGATTTTCATACTTGACACATTCATGCTGAATAAATTTACAATTAATCGTAAAAAGATAATAATAGCAGCCGGTTCTATTTTATCAAATGTTTATTCCTTCTTTGTGGACCAGTTTGCGCATTCGCCAACTTTGCATCAAGAGTTATGCTACTATGCAAAACCACCTATGCACCTATACTATGCCCCACCCTTCATGAATAAATGCACCTTTGGACGATTTCCAACTGCTTCCATCCGGTTACCCAGCATCTTCGTTGTCAATCGTTATAGAAAAAATGAATAGGAATTATTCGTCGATAAATGCATCACATTATGCACCTCGATCTTGCTCCATTTACTAGTCTGTCATAAAACGTGATATTAAAACCCAGGGATTTGTGTAGTTCAGTGGAACAACTCAGGATGATTCTCAGAACAAGTTTCCTAATCCCTGTTGTTATTTTTACTGCAGTTCCTACTCTCAATTAGAAACAGAAGGCGAGTGAGATGATTGAAGAAAAAACACGAGATTCTACGTGGTTGCGTCATGTGTACAGTTCTGACCTACCCTGAAAAAATTAAAGTTCACCCCTCTGTCAATTAGAATTAATATTGAATTGGTGAATATTTTAATTTAATCGAGCAATAAATAATGTCCTAGTGGTAGGGCAGGGTTGATTTCAACGGCAACATAATTCATGTTTCTATCATTAGACATGGAGATATGTCTTCAATAATTTTTTGCAGCTACACGGACAATCACACGATTCTCAAGTATTGCCGGCTAAATTCATCAACGCCCAACTAAATTTTCATGACATGGAATTTTACCCGTCCTTAATTTATTACTCTGCCAATCATATTTATATATTGCAGGTGTTCAATGTTCTTGTTAGATTCGCAAATTCAGTTTGTAGACGAAAAAATCACATTTTTCCAGAGATTGACAAACGCTCAACTTGGGAAACTCAGGTTGGGTAAATACCTGGGGCTGGAACTGCCTCAGTTTTTAGTATTCCCTGCTTCCTATTTAATGAGCGTTCCTTCTGCATATATTTTCAGTTGTTTTATTGGTACCGTCTAGAGCTCCACAATTTTGTAAATTGTCTCGTAAAAGATTCCTATCAGAGTTCTAATTGTTTTTGCAGTTTCGTTCCTTGGTGGAATGATGATGAGGGGTAACTACCAGGCGTGGGTTACGAGTGCCTTAAATGACGTGGAAGTTGAAAGGGCCTTAACCCTTTGCTACTCGTTAAAGAATGTGTTGACAACCCGGAAAGTTGTGGTTATTACAACAATGAAAGTCTCTCCTCGATTGAAGCAAGCTCTTCGTCGTGGTTTTGACTTTGTGTTTTATCTTGAAGAAGAACAATTTGAAGAAAATCTCGATGATGGTTACTTGACGAAGCTGTTCTGCCTCTCCCTGGAAATCTTTGAGAGTGTGTCTACCTGTCTCCATTTCACCTGGTAACCAAGTATTTCAATATTTCAAGCACGTAATCATACCAGAATATTTAATTTTTGCAACGGCTATATACTTGTAGGTATTAAAAAACTGCGATGGAATATTCGTGGACTACAGGCACTCACAAGGGATTATTTTAACCGGGACAGCAAGCATGTCCATGTTTCTTGCAAGGCCTTCTCATGAGCGGTTTGCAAAAATATGTGCTGCAGCTATCAGCCAAAACGGCAACCAAAAAAAGGAAAACAGGATTGAAACACACTTACAAGGTTTGGCAATGCGTGCTAGTTTACTTCTAGAAAAACATCACCCGATTGCTTTTGATGATTTAAATTGGAAAGGGTAAGTTCACAATGTTGAGCATTGTAACTGTACAAGGGTTTCTGTGTTAAGTTAAGACGTTTAATTTTGATGATATCGAATTCCAAAAGTAGCGGAATTTCAATTGTGGACATCCCAAACAACCCATACGAAACACAGGGGTCAACTCAAAATTTGTTTGGAAAGGTACTTATACTTAGCCAATATTTAAGATTGAGAGTAAGCTTCGTTAAAATGCATAAATGGATTTTAAATAACAGAGAATGAAATGAATTTTTTTTTTGATTTTCAGATGATCATTAAGCACTACATTGAGCTTTACGAATGCCACGTGTTGCCAGTGCTTCAACGGATGCTCAGTGTGAGTCTGTTTAAAATTTACTGTATTTTTTGTACTCTATAATTACAAACATAATTTTGAAACAGTACAACTTAATTGTAATTGCAGGGAAATGCATCTGTGGTTGTCCCAATCAAGGCGCTCTCAACCAACAACGAGCCGATAGCCATTATCGGGATGAGCTGTAGATTTCCAGGGGCGAACAACCTGGAGGAGTTTTGGGAAATATTGATAAATGGAAAAGATGCAACGAGCCCTCCTCCCGCATTCCGTTGGTTGAAAGAGCAATCGGTAACAAGTGGAGCTCAATATCGCAGCATGAATGCTGGTTTTCTAAAGATGCCAGTGGACCAGTTTGATGCAATTTTTTTTTGAATCAGCCCTTTGGAAGCGACCGTGATGGATCCACAACACCGACTGTTGCACGAAGTTGTCTGGGAAGGGCTGGAAGATGCTGCCATCAATCCTCAACTTTTGACGGGATCGAACACAGGAGTTTTCATGGGATCTTGGACTAGCGACTACAAGGAAATTTTGCGAGTGAGTGGGAACAAGGATTTTTACAGAAACTACATGGGAAACTCTTCTGCAGCTGCAGCTGCCAGAATCTCCTTTCTGCTGGGATTGACGGGGCCAAGCATTTCAACTGAATCTGGCTGTTCCTCTTCCATGGTAGCTGTTCACTTGGCGTGCAAGAGTTTGCAACGAGGAGAAATAAACATTGGAATAACTGGGGGAGTCAATCTTTTGTTGGAACCTTTCAACAGTAACAAAATTAAAACCGTTCTTTCGCCAGATGGTTTGTGCAAAACTTTTGATGCAAATGCGGATGGATTTGGGAGAGCTGAAGGATGTGGAGTTTTGATTTTGAAGCGTTACTCGGATGCCGTTCGAGATAGGAATAAAATTTGGGCTCTGATTCGGGGCACGGGAATGACACAAGAAGGTGTCAGCAAAAGTTTGGGGACTCCTACAGTTGAAGCTGAATCTTTGGCAATGAAAAATGCTCTTGATGATGCTGGTATAATGGACCCTGCACAAGTGAGCTATGTTGAAGCCCACGGCACAGGTACTTCTGTTGGAGATCCCATGGAAATAGCTGCAATTGCCGAGGCCTACCACTCACTTCATCGAGAGAAGCGTTTGCTTGTTGGTTCAGTGAAAACGAATATTGGACACACGGAATCTTGTGCGGGAATCGTTGGGATTATTAAAGTTGCACTGGCACTCAAACACAAGATGATTCCTGCTCACAGAAACTTGGAGACTTTAAATCCCGCTATTGATCTGGATGCCATTCCTGCCACCATCCCACTTCACCCAGTGCCATGGACAGCGGAGTTCACCCAGCCACGCTGTGCCGGAGTTAGTTGCTTTGGAATCGCAGGTGCGGACAGCCATGCCATTATTGGAGAACCAGATGTTCATCCTGCAGCAAGCTCATTATTCAATCATCATGATATGGAACGACCAATCCATTTATTGAAAATCTCTGCAAAATCTGAGCAAGCTTTGGACATTCTTTTGGAAAGGTACAAAAGCCTTCTCACCTCACATGAAAGCAAAATTGAAGACATCTGCTTCACCGCAAATACTGGAAGAGCAGACTTTGCTAAAAGACTCGTGCTCATTGGCAAAACAAATGAACAGATGGTGAATAAAATCGAGAGCAACAACTGTTTGCGAGGAGAGTCTCCATCAAAAAGAGAAAGCAACAAGCTCTGCTTTCTTTTTACTGGCCAAGGCTCACAATATCCTGGAATGGGAAAGCAGCTCTACGAAACCAGCCCCCAGTTCCGAATTCACTTTGATCATTGCGCCCAACTTTTGAAAAACGGCTACAACATTGATGTGAAGCAAGCCATGTGGGGAAATCATGATAATCAAGCAGAAATCATCAACAAAACGATATACAGCCAAACATCCATTTTCTGTGTGGAACATGCCCTTTTTAAATTGTGGGAAAGTTGGGGAGTCAAGCCAGATTTCGTCCTGGGTCACAGTTTGGGGGAGTTTTCTGCAGCCGTCTGTGCGGGAATCCTTTCTTTGGAAGATGCTCTAATGCTGGTCGCTGAGAAGAGCCGGCTCATTGATCACCTTTCTCCTGGAAAGATGCTCGTGATCCAAGCGGATCTGGGGCGGGTTGACAATTTGTTGAAAAGTTTTGCAGGTGTGGATAGAACCAAGTTGCTCGACGTTGCTGCAGTTAATGCAACTGATCAAACGGTCGTGGCTGGTGAACCTGATATTGTTAGCCAATTCTCGGAGTTTTGCGCTCAAGCCAACATAAAATGCGTAACACTTGCAGCAACCCACGCATTCCATTCACGACAATTAGATCCCATGCTTCAGGAATATGAAGAGTTGGCACAAAGGATCAGTTGTTCTGACAAGTTTAATTGTAGTTTTATTTCTGGAATGTTGGGGCGAATTGAAACAAAGCTGGATGCAGAATACTGGGTGAAACAAACAAGAGAAAAGGTCATGTTTAAAGATGCTTGCGAACAAGCTGTGAGATTGGGATGTGCGAATTTTATTGAAATTGGTCCACAACCTGTACTTTCTGCCTTGACCATGACAAACGTTAACAAAGGCATTTCCTATCCTTCTCTAAAGAAAAATGGAGACGATTGGGAAACGATGTTGAGTTCCTTAGGAAAGCTCTACATAGACGGCTTTAATATTGATTGGAAGGGGTTCGACATGTTTTACAAGAGAAATCTAGTTCAACTTCCGCACTACCCATTCATTGGAAACAAGTTTTGGCCGGAAATGGTTTCAAGCTCATTTTCAGCAGCAACTCATCCCACTTTAGGAACAACTATTCCCAACGCCTCCTCTGTCAAAATCTTTCAGTCAACGTTGAATTTGGACGAATTGAAATTCGTTAGAGAGCATCGTATTTCAAATCATGTAATTTTCCCAGGAGCGGGTTTTCTAGAAATGTGTGCAGCAGCAGGACTTTCCATATTTGAAGGATCCACCGATTCCATCCCAAAACCAAGTCGCCCTATAAAAGTTGAAAATTTGGTGATTGAATCTCCTCTTTTCATGGAGGAATCAAAACCGGTCCAAATTCAAACTGTAATTGAAGCAAACTTGAGTCAACTCCAAATTAAGATCGTTCAACAAAGAGAAAGTGCAGAACAAAGGCAGTGGCTGACTCACACCACCGCTACCGTCTCGTTGGTCACGGATCCACTGGAAACGAAGTTAGAATTTGATTCCGAAACGATTCTTGAAATGCGAAAACTGTCTCCCAACACGAACATCATGAGCTACACCAAGTGGGCTTCCGCTGGCTACATGTTTGGTCCCTCTTTCCAGACGCTGGAAACAGTTTGGAAGGATGAAGAAAGTGGAAATATTTTGTCAAAAGTTAATGCATTTGGGGAAGAACAAGAAAAAACAGGGAAATACATCATTCACCCTCGTATTTTAGATGCCTTACTTCAATCAGCCCTGCTCCGGCAACTCGGAGACGAAGTCAATAAAAACCTATTCCTGCCAATGAAAATCGGAAAGTTTATCTTACTGGGGGAACCCCAAAACGAGGAATATTACACTTATTCATATATCCACGAGGGAAAGGTTTCAGTTGTGTTGCTAGATTCAAAAGGAACTCGAGTTGCTTTGATAACTGAGCTTGAAATTATGCAAGCTACCAAGAATTCGCTGGATTCTGCCTTAAACGAACAAAGATCCGTCATGCCAGAGATGTGGGAAGAGATTTGGAAGCCTAGTTCTGAGCTCGGGCCCATGCAACACCGATTGCAACTTCAACCACTGGTTGAAAATTTAGCAACAGAGTGGCACAGCTTCATCCCAGATCCCCATGTTACGCAAACAGTTGAGCTGCTCGACGAGGTGGCGTTGTTCAACATGATTCGTGCACTTTACCAATGTGATTGGAAACCGCAAAGAGGGGATGTTTTTGAGGAAGAACAACTATTTACAGAGCTGCATATTTGTGAAACACACCGTAACTATTTTGGACTAATAATGCAAGCACTCCACAGGGGTGGAATGATTGAACTAGTATCCCTTGATAAAAAGACTTGGAAAGTTGCTACGAATCCGAAAACACTGGAAAATATAGAGGAATATCTCAAACTACCCCGATTTACTCAAGAGCTGCCTTCCCTTTTTCAGTCTGCAAACCTTCTCACAGTGGTGGGTGGAAACCTTGGTGGGATTTTGCAGGGAAAGCAAAGCCCACTGAATATTATGTTCTTCAAGGGAAAAAACGGAGAAAGTTCAGCACCAGCCAACTTTTACCATGACCACTGTAACTTATCCCAGGCATCCAAGCTTTGTGAAATGGCGCTGGGAGCTCATCTGGAACAATTTTTGGAGCCTATGAAAACGGAGAAAGTTGTGTTTCGCATATTGGAAATTGGTGCAGGAACGGGCAGTTATTCGGATTTCGTGCTTAAAATATTGAAAACGTTTAGCATCCAGTTTGAATACACTTTCACGGACATTTCAACAGCATTTTTTTCTGAGGCAGAGCATCGTTTCCATGACGACAGAGGGAAAATGAAGTTTAGAAAGCTGAACATTGAGGAGGATCCGCTGGAGCAAGGCTTTGTTCCAGAATACTACGACTATATTTTTGCCGGTCATGTTATCCACGCGACGCGGAATGTACGGGAATCTTTTTCAAATATTAGAATGCTCATGAAACCCACGGCTGGTTTCCAGCTGGTGGAGTTGACGGAAATGAGCAACTACATTGCCTTTCTTTTTGGTTTGTTGGACGGATTCTGGAGGTTTGAAGATTTTGAGCTGAGACCCAACCACTGCTTGTTGTCCAATGAAGCTTGGAAATCTACTTTGGAATCATGTGGCTTCCACGTGAGCAAAATATTGCCTTCTGTGGTGAACAGTTGGTCTACCATTGCTGCTGAAAAACGGAAGCTTCCTCTGTTTCGTCCAATTCTCTCTCTTAAAACGTGGATACTTTTCCATCAACCGGAATCCCATTTATCCCAGTTTTTGCTAAAGCAGCTGCATGTTGCAAATCGCCAAGTTGTGGTGGTTCAAAATGGGACAACCTTTGAGCAGAACGAGCTTTCTTTCACTTTGAGGAAAACGGTTGAGCAGGACTTTGTGCATTTTTGGAAAGCTCTTGAAACCATCAAGTTGGAGGGTCTCATATTTTGTTGGGGTTTGGACACAACGAGTTATCTCCAGGATGAATCCTTGCAACCATTGTTTCACGCTGCTAAACAAATGCTCCAGGTGTTGCCAGACACCCCGATCCGGTTTGTTGTCTT
Organism: Orchesella cincta; assembly: GCA_001718145.1. Lineage (NCBI taxonomy): Eukaryota > Metazoa > Arthropoda > Collembola > Entomobryomorpha > Orchesellidae > Orchesella > Orchesella cincta. Next base: position 6,146 of record LJIJ01003145.1, on the reverse strand, counting down.
TACAAAAAATGGTGTCAAGACGAAACTGAGTCAGGAGGAATTATCCCAATTTAGAACCAGTTCTGTCCCTTCCTTTCTCAAGGCGCTGAAGAACGAGGCTGCTCATCTTGTCTGCCGACATGTTCTCGTAGCTCATGATTCCGTGGATGAGTTGAGGTTGCGAGAACTCTTTTGTGAGCTTTGGAATCATGATAAGGAGGGTCAAGTAGCTTATATTGGAGATGGAACGAGATACATTTGTAGGCTGAAGCAGCACAAGCCCATACAACAATCCCTCGTGCTGCCAAACGGAACTGACAGATTTCAACTGGTTTTGCCGGAAACGAAACTGATTCGTGACCTCCAGTTTGGAACTCTTGAGGAGATCGCTTTAGATGAGCATGAAGTAGAAATCCAAGTGAAAGCATGGGCTCTCAACTGCGTGACTTTAGCAAGAGGAAAGCTGTAGGAGGAGACTTTTCTGGAGTTGTAGCGAAAATTGGGCCTAAAGTATCAAAATGGAAGGAGGGAGAAGCTGTATTTGGAATTAATTTTGACTCTACACTCCCAAGTCGCCTGAAGCAACATGAAGGCCGCATTTTTCGGGTTCCTGACGGAATTACCCTTTGTGAAGCTGCTACTCTTCCCGTTGTTTTTGCTACCACCTATTTCTCTCTGATTGACATTGCAAAAATTAGAAAAGATGATGTTGTGCTTCTTCACACAGCTTCCGGTGGAGTTGGCCTTGCAGCTATTCAAATTTGTAAGAATGTGGGATGCACCATTATCGCTACAGCAGGAAACAAACGAAAGCAAGCCTACCTCAAGTCGTTGGGGATCAGCTACATTTTTCACTCGAGAAACACAAAATACGAAGAAGAAATCATGAGAATTACGAGCGGCAAGGGAGTTTCCGTGGTTTTGAACTCACTCACAAGCTCAGGTTTCAAGGAAGCGACGTTGCGAGCTTGTGGGAAAGGCGCTAGGTTTGTGGAAATGAGCAAAATGAATGTATGGACTCAAAAAGACGTCGCAGCCATCCGACCAGACGTTTCCTACACTGTGGTAGACCTTTTATCTGTTGGTGAGTTCGAATTGAGACGCCTTCTTGGAAAATTGGGAGAGTATCTGGAGTCTAGGCTTATCAACCCGCTTCCATACACAAGATTTGATGGAGTGGACATTCGCCAAGCTTTGGAGTTCATGCAGGATGCGAAACATATTGGAAAGATTGTGTGCGTTGCTCCAGAGTTTAGCAGCAATAATGGCGAGTTTTCAGCAAAAAGCCCACTTTTCAATGAAAGAAGCACGTATTTAATTACTGGAGGTCTGGGTGGGATTGGATTTGAAGTTTGCAAGTGGATGCTGGAACAAGGCGCAAAACATGTGCTCCTAATTGGGCGAAACCCTCCTTCGACTGAGATTCAAGCACGCATATCTCAACTCAATTCATCAGGAGCTAACATAATCACTGTCCAATGTGATGTTGCAGATTTTGAGCAAACAAAACAACTACTAAACACTGGAATCAAAACTTTAGAATTGCCACAATTGAAAGGAATCATGCACGCCGCAGGGACTTTGGTAGATGGCTTCATTTCCAATCAGAACTGGGAGTCCTTTTCAATCCCGTTTCCATCAAAAGTTCAAGGAACCCTCAATCTCCACGAACTGACGCTTAACTTGAACTTGGAGCATTTCATCATGTTTTCCTCAACAGCAGCCCTTTTCGGCCCACTCCGGTCAATCAAAATCACGCCCGCAGGGCAACCCACTTTTTCTTAGGACTCGCTAACTCATAGCCCGGCATTCCTATCGGGCTCGGGCAACAACAATGTTAACTGGGGTAATTTGAATCAAATATTTATTACGAGAGGGATTTTACAATCTATGATTAATACAAAAATTTATTTTTCCAGAGTGCAATGGGTGAAGTTGGAGTTGCAACTGAGCTTGCTATTCCAGCTATGAAGCCCATGTCGAGCTTACAATGTCGTCATGCACTCGAATATATCATGAAGTCTCAGCGGAGCCAACTTGCAGTTTTCAACGTTGATTCTTTCTCGCTCATGTCTAAACTTTTGCCATTTACGGAATCATTCCTTGAAGATGTTTTGAGGAAAGAGGAAATTAGTCACTCTTCCATAAGCAGGAGTGATAGAAGCCAGGAGAACTTTTGGAAACGATATGATTCTAGCATTAGTCGTGAGGAAAAGATGGCGATTACTGAGGAACTCTTTAGAAATTCACTGAAATCCGTGATGAAGCTGGGAATAAAACATTTGGTGGAAAGTGAGCAAGAATTTCAAGAGATGGGACTCGACTCTTTAATGTTCGTTGAGTTGGCAAATGTCCTTCAAACCGTGTTCGGAAAACGTCAAACTATCAGCGTCAACATTTTAAAGGAGTACAACACAATTAAGCGCATCTCCAAAAAGTTGGTGGACTCGTGGGGGAACTCATCCAGTTTGGAACAAGAGCTGGAACCCACCCAAGAGCAAGTTGACGAGCTCATACGAACAGATAGTCTGCTTCCAGACCACATTTCTGGGGAAAACTGTGAAAGATCTTTGAAACCAATTGGGGAGGTGAAAACAGTGCTTCTGCTCGGGAGCACGGGAACGTTGGGATGCTACGTTTTGCGGGAATTAACGAATAATCATCAAGTAACAAAGGTTATCTGCATTGTCAGAACAAGTAGAGTCCTTTCGGGGCGTGAGAAACTTGTAAAAAACCTGGGGGATAAGGAACTACTGCAAGATGTGAAGCTGGAGAAAGTTGAGTTTGTCGAGGGAAATGTGGCCAAGCATCATTTTGGTTTGGATCCTGTGACCTGGGAACAGCTCTCAGAGCAAGTCGACGCTGTATTCAATTGCGCTGCGAAAGTGGATTATTTGGAACTTTACAAAGAGCGAAACAGCCGATCCGACATGCGGGCAGTGAATGTGGAAGGAACCAAAAACGTGTTGGAGTTTGCTTGCGAAAGGAAGCTCAAATATGTTTACCACGCGTCATCCCTATTTGCGGCGACTAAAATTGATCCCGACGGAAAACTGTCTGAGGACTGGCCAAACGTTGGAGACTTTGATGGGGTGACTGTTCTTGGCTACCCTGTTTGCAAATTCGTCAGCGACATTTTAATAAAACAAGGAGTGGAGAGGGGAATACCCTGCAAAGCGTTCAGGTTTCCTTTCATGATGGGAGACTCAGAAACCGGAAAGTTTTCATTGGAAAATAACTATTTAATGATGAGATACATTTTTATCATGAGAAATAGAATGATGCCTTCAACCCCTTTACCTGCTGCAATGCTCCCAATTGACAAATGTGCCCAAATTTCCTTGGATCTGTTTTTCAATGATGCAAAGCCACTTTTCAGTGATTTGTACAATATTGCAAATCCGAATGTGGATTCGGATCAGCAGTTTGTGAAACTGGCACGAAGATTTGATCATGAGCTAAAACTCGTGGATGAATCTGGATTTGTGGAATGTTTCCAAAAACTTACAAAGGAACAATTTGGCTTTGCAATGTTTAAAAATTTGTACTCAATTGAGAATTATATGCAGCAGCTCAATAAACGCATACCCGTGGTCAAACTGTGGGATGAGAGAAATCTTCAATATTTCTTCAGCAAAAAGGTGGCTCAACTCATTCCCAACGCTTTCAAATCGGATGAGAGAACAATGGACTACTGCCACACAGACCTGGTCTTTGCTAAATCTCAAGGATGGTTTTAACTCTATTTGCACTCGCATTCTCTAACAGTGAATTATTTGATTGCTTCTTTATTCTTGTTTTGTTGCTTGATCAAACAGTTTTTATTTTAAACATTTGTCAATACGTTTCTGATCTTGAGTACTTCTAAATAAAGTGAACCCATAACAATTTATGGCTTTGTACTTAAAAACTCACTGTATAGCAATTTTAACATGTGCTCATTTCATTATTTACCAGGTTGGATGTTTATTTGACATATCAGCAATTACAAGGTCGCTTCATTTCTCCGCAGTGATGATGGTAGCAGCCTAGCAGCTCACGTGTTTTCATTAGGGGTCAGCATCAAGATTTGGTGTCACACTTACGAACAAAGTCCTTAGTCGATGAGTCGTAGAATTGAACGGTTTTAGGGCAAATTGAAGACATTTATGAATAATTACCATTCCCAAAATTCTGAAAGAAAACATAGTTTGCAGTTCCAGCGCTCCTACAATCCTGCCTTTCGTTTCAATTTTTCATTGCATCGACCCCGAACAAAATTCTAGATGATGTTGTACGAATAAATAAGGATTTATTTAACTTAAAAATAAATTTGTTTGTTTACTGACTCAACTTGAGTAAGGGTTTCAAACTCAAGTTCTTTGTCGCTCACTGCAATCATGAATCCTCTTTGAATGACGAGTAGCTTGACCACCACCATCTCAACCTCATAAAAGATATCTTCTGAAAAATATTGTTAGCATCGAACCCAGTATATCATAATATGACATTCTGTTCAGCAGAAAGTTCACCAATGTTAACAAACTAAGCAACTCACAATGTGTATTGTGTATGGACATTTGACTTACTTCCTTTGAATACGTGACATGATGATTTGTGTGGAATAGACTTCCATAATCGTCAACGTAAAATCAACGATCAAACCTTGCGTTCTTCACAGATCCAGTGATAGCAATAGAAAATAAAATGAGCTTTGAGCCTGAGCAGACTTCACAGACGTGTGAACTACTTCATAAATATGAATATATTCCAATGAAAAATGAGTTGTTTGTTTGATTTTTATGCATAAATGGTTAGCCTATTTCAGAGAGCAGATTCCCAATATACATCCTTGTATATATTTATACGCTTTCTACTGTATGTGCGCATTTCTGACTATACATGTATCTTTTTCCTTTAATTAATCTGTTTTAACGTTCCGTGTATTTGCAGTGACATCAGCAATGGCTTCAAATTAAGGAGAAGGTGAAAATTCGTCCGAAATGGTAAGGTTCATTAGTAGCCCCGTGGTCACATTTATATGAAACACCTTTTCTTATGACAAAAGTATTAATTTTTTAAAAGTTGATCGTACATGAGATGAGAGTACAGTCCCCAATATGCTACATTTATGCAAATCTGATGCAGAATCGATTTCCCCTTCCATAGTAGTAAAAAATGGTTAGAAGCAACCAACATTGTAACCATCTCGAATCCTTTGCAAAAGGGATGTGGGTTGTTTATAATATGCACAATCGTGCAAACACCCATACTCAAGATAATGTGTGATTATTTATGTAAATTGTTAATTTCAATGCCAATGAATATTTAAATTTTTTTTTATATACACAAAAGTTTAATACTGTAAAAGCCAAGAGAATACAGATCACTTTTTTAACAACAAATCTGCTTTAAATAAATTTTAAACTTCTCAATCAGAATCTGACTCACTCGTTTCCACCTCCACCACCTTCTTCTTCCTTGGTCGGTTGGGGGGACACTTGACGCCTTCGTGTTTGTACAGTTTATGCTTCTTTAGCACCTCTTCCCTCGTAAACGCCATGGGACACTTGGGACACTTAAACGGCCTGATATTCAGGTGCATATTGCGATGAGCTTCTAAATTCTTTTTAATTGCGTACTCTTTCGGGCAAAGGTCACATTTCAGCATGTCCCCAATCCCATGAGTGACCTTTTTATGTTTATTGAGTCTTGAATACAGCGCAAACTTTTTGTTACAAACTGAGCAAATGAAGCGGAAGTCCTCCTCCTTTGGATGAAAAGCCCGCATATGGCTTGCCAAATCAAGAACTGATGCTCCACAAACCCCACAAATCTTCTTTTCTTGGGGAACTCCTTCGTGAGCCTTTTGCTGGTGTTTTCTCATCGCGATTCGCATGTGAAGCTCGACGCACATTGTTCGCATTGATACCTATTTACCATCATATGCGACACCTTCTCTCCTCTCTCTACCGCCTCCTGTTTCTCCTCTTCGCTGTAGTGGGTCCAGAGGTGATCTCTCGAGGCTTCTTTCCAACAAATGGCTTCTCGCAAGTGGGACAATAGTTGTGGAGCCCTGTTTATGAGTGATTCCAGATGCATTTGAAGAGCGGCCGGGTATGGGAATCGTTCAATCTTCCCTACAGTAGATGCACACGTTCGCTATAAAGCCGCGTGTGACACCTAGT